>WEZZ01004634.1:109235-153220 GCA_013400585.1 Chloropsis cyanopogon
GTGCCGTAGGGATGGGTGTGCCGTAGGGATGGGTGTGCCGTAGGGATGGGGGTGCCGCGGGGATGGGTGTGCCACGGGGATGGGTGTGCCACGGGGATGGGTGTGCCGTAGGGATGGGTGTGTGACAGTGCTGGTGTTACACGGGGAATGGAGCCTGGCTTCCTGCGAGAATGAGCTCCCCACCACAGAGCTGGGAGGAGCAGTGCCGAGCACCGGGCAGGGTGAGGGATGTTTGCTGTCCAGGGTCAAAGGGATGTGGACTTGAAGGTTTCACAGCATGGTCCGTGTGCTGAGTGTTGCTGGATGAAGTTATCCCGACTCTCTCGTCATCTCTTGTCTTCTGCTGCTCTCTCTTGTTTCGGAAATTAAGTGAATCTCTCGGATGAAGTCTGATTCAGTGGGAAACAAATTGAGCTTTTTTGTGGCTACGCTTTTTTGTCAGATGTAACTGTCAATCCAATTTTTCCTATATATAGTTCACGGATGTGAGAATGTATGGAGGAAAACAGGATTGCCCTTTCAACAGCAACTTGCTCTCAGATCATGCAAGTGCTGGTGACGTGCTTTCCTTTCAATTTCAGAAACTTGAGCCAAGTTAGCAGAATTGGCTCAGCTAATGGATGGGCTGGCAGCAGAATTCATGGACCCTGTTCCACAGAAAGGTGGCCCATCAGGAATGGCGTGTTGGTAACAGGCTGTTTGTTTTGCTGTATAGCACAGTGATGCGTGTGTGCTGGCTCGTGGGGCAAGAGGAGCGCGCTCAGCGAGTGAAACTGCCACACTTGGAAGCCGTGGTAATTGGGCGTGGCCCAGAGACTGGGATAACGGATAAGAAGTGCTCACGGCAGCAAGGTAAGGTGATTTACCTCAAATCCTGCTTTCCACGTGCAGCAGCAGCTGAGCTTGCCTCGTTCTTCTGTGTGGTCTCCAGTGTTTCCTGGTTCTTGAAGTCATCAAGCTTTTTTAATAAGCACTTATGGAGATCTGTGGGAGCTAATAAACCAGAGATACCCAATGAACTCCATAAACTAAAGCTTTGAACCCTAATGTGCATTCCCAGTCCCACAGTTGTTATTCACTGCCTGCATCCCTGCTTTGTGAGCAGCACTTCTTCTCCCTAGTATTCCACCAACTGATTTTTAGCATGACTTGTAATTTTACACATAAAATAACATGATCTTGGAGAATATATGAAAATACCTATTACCTGTACAATACCGCACATCTTCCCTGCTTTATCTTCTGTGCCTCTGGACACAGCCTTGCTGTATGCCTTATTGTCACAGAGGGCTGGTAAGAACGAAGGAATATGTGTAAGACATCGACAGAATCCACCTTTGTTCTGAAGTAATTCCACCCTTATCTCAGTGTATGGGTTGGCTCTGTTTTGCCTGTGGTCCTGGAAAGAAGAGAGGAGGCAGAAATATTCTTGGCATACATGACAAAGATCAGTTCCAGAAAGAAATTGATCTCCAAAAAGAGGAGTGTTTTCTGCACTGGGTGGTTCAGCAGAGTTATTTTTATTGCATTGTTTTGTGACACTTTGTTCTTTCTTTTCCAGTTCAGTTAAAAGCAGACTGTAACAAGGGGTATGTCACAGTTAAACAGGTATGTTTTTGTGTATGGATCTGCAGTGTTTCTGAGACTTACTGGGATAGTTGTACTTAACTCCACAAATGCTCTAAGTGATGATTCTGATCACTGGGTCTGAGGGACCTGAAGCTTTCTTATCACCAAGGGAGGTTACAGCAAGTGGCCCTCAGAAATGAACTTTCTTCTTTGTGCACCTCAATGAAAGACTCAGTATTCTTCCAGATACATTCCAGTCTAAGACAGCCAGACTTGCAGCATCAGGGAATGCTGTTGTGAGTCCTCAGTCAGTTCTGTTGGGTGCTGCTTTTTGAGAGACTTTGGACTTCTTCTACTAAACTTGCTTATCTTCCTTCTGAGCCGTAAACTTCATAAGCTGAGGCAGCCCTTTGTGCAAGGTTGGAGTTCTTGTGGTAATGGGAGCTGTTGAGGAGGATTGCAGTTGTAGAAGGTTTTTGTTGGTGGGCTGATAGGGCCAGAGATGTGGCTACTTATGGGATGGGATGGGATGGGATGGGATGGGATGTGAGACAGCACTGCGGGAATGCTCATGTTACCAGATGGATGGGGGCAGGCCCACTCCCTCACACTTAGGAGAGCCAGTATCTCTGGGGTAATATGAAGGGAAAGGTCTCTGGTGCTGGTGTTTGTGTGTGTGCCCACAGCATCAGCCTGCGCGGACAATACAAAAACACCTCCTGCCTACTGAGGGGCAACGTTTTCTCTCAAAATGCCTCCACAGCCCTCCAAGCACAGGCACCCCAGGGGTATCTGATAGATCTGGCAGAGATATCCAGGACAGTTTTTCACAGAAATCAGCCCTAGTCATGATTTGAATATTGTGTTACGGGAATCTCAAAGCTGAGAATACTTGCTGGTGGTGGGTGCTAGCATGTTTTCTCTGCCTGTTGAAGAGGTGCTCCCCAGGTGAGAGGTGTGTGGCACAAGGTTCCAGTGATCACTTGTTTGATACTTTATTTGCTGATGGGAAGCATCCTTGACTTGAGTGAAACTGCAGAGCTGTAGAGTGAAGAGGTCCTGGCTGGAATTAGGTGTGTGCTTTATTGCGGTGAATACCAAGTGAGAGGTGTAGTACTGTCTTGTGAGGCACGCAGGTATAGCAGCACTAAGTCTCTCTGGCTGAGTTCATCAGTCACAGGAGAGAGCTGATTTCCTAAAGCCCGTTTTATGCATAAACATTACCCAAATGCATTTTACCAAAGACTCTTAATTTTTGTAGGGTGACCCACATGATGTAGGTTGCCTACACCACAGTGAGATTGCGTGAAAATGATGTGCTAAAACTACTGTTAGTGCTCAGAAATAGTTGCTGCTGTTACTAGTTGTTTAATAGGTTGCTAATTTGTGAGGGAAGTGCAGCACAAGTTTTGCTGTAACTCCAGCTGCTGCACACACCGGCTCTCTGTGACACCAGGCCCTGAGGCTGTGTGCTGACAGCTTTGACTGCAAGACGGGGACAGAAAGAGATGTCCCCAGTGCTGCACTGCCTGCTCTGCTAAAGCAAGTTGATGTGGGCAGGGTGGGCAGTGAATACAAAATGTGTTTGCCTTCTAGGAGAACTGAACAGAAGTTGCCGATCCCACTTACAACATAATTTTCTACTATTTTTTCCTTTTTCTGTCTACCAAAGATAGGGGTCAACCCAACTAGTGTTGATCTTGTGAATGTTGGCAAGGATGAGGTGGTAAAAATGAAGCCAGGCCAAGTTCTGCATATTGTGAATAACCTTTACCCCTACACGGTGCAGTTTGCCGAAGAGTCTGGGAAAACTGTTCTGAAACCAGACAAGAAGATGCCACATGAAGATTCCTGTGAAAATGATGATATAGAGCTTGTGCCCAGAAAAACAATGAAGTTAGAGGTGGTGGATACACAAGGCAGTTCTACAAATCCAAAGCTAAGCAGTGCCAGTGTATCTACACAAGAAGGAACTTCGAGCAAAAAGGCAAGTGTGTTGGTATTAATACTTGTGCTGTTTCTCCTGGGGTTGTCTGCTCCATAAGGAGACATGGTCTTTTGCTTTTGTGGATTCTGCTGGTGGCAGGCATCAGGTGAACACAGATCCTCAAAGTGTACAAAGAATAAGAGGTCTTATGTGCTCCTGACATCACCCAGACCCTGGAAAAGTTACTTGGGACCCATTCTAACCTGACCTGAGGGTTAGGTATGTGTGAGGGGGCTTCCCTGTAGCAAATGAGGATTTAATCTCTGGTTTCTGCTGCAGTTTCTGCTAGAAGGACAGTCCACGTGAGCTCCGTTTAGCTGCAGTCACCCAAGGACAAGGGTCTCCTGGCTCTTGAGTGTTTATCTAAAAGCAAGTGCACAGAGAACAGAACAACCTGAGCCTTTCCTTTTGGATTTGTTTGTTTGTAATTGCATGGGGCTTTTTGTCTCCTCCTGCTTTGTACATTCCATATGGCAGGACCATGTTTACATTAGTGAATATTACCAGCCAGAATCTTTGAAAGGGAGTTCTTAAGCCCTGTGGCATGGACAAAATAAAAGACCTTAATGCATTTGGAACGAGTGCCGTGCTGGAGGAGAAGGCACAGAAATGAAACCCCTTAAGACAAAATTTTAGTCTCAGGTTGCTACGAGTTAACAATTTATTTAATTTGTGGACTTGGGCTAGTTATATTAGGGCCAGATTTGTGGTGGAATGAGCAGGGAGATGATGATTTACAGTGTTGCCCTGCCGGCACTGTTGCTCATTCCTTTTGCAGTTTTAGAAAAGCCTCCTGAATGTTTGCATATTTGTAGCTAAGTTCTCACGCAGTTTCGTGTAAATAATAGATGTTTTGCATTCTTTCTGTGGGGTGGAGAGAGAGAATGGACAGGTGAACTGTCCACTGTGGTTCAAGGGGTGAAGCCTCAGGTGACCAATCTCTCTCCAGCCTGTGATTTCTATATAATAGAGTAAACCTTTTGAATAAATCTCTTTTTTCTCACATGAAACCTGCCGGACACATCTGTGTGCTTCTATGTCCTATAGCGTCGCGGCACTATAATAGTGTTTGAACGTCTTCCTTTATAAAAATATGATGAATATCATTACTGCTCTGAATAGTTAAAATATCTGTTTTGAGAAAGGTGCACTCAAGACACGCCTTCTATTAGGTGTTCAGTAGCCAAATTAAGAAATAGCTTGTGTTGGCTTGATCTTCCTGTGCCTTTATTGTTTTCTCTACAAGCCACTGCACAGTATAAAAAAATCAATACATCTAAGGATAAGGCTACAGACTGCAACTACTTTGTTCTGTGTAGAGCAGTATGGGATAGCACAGTTAACGGAGATCTTTGTTCTTTCTTTGGTTCTTGTGATCCCTGAAGCAGAGGGCCTTGTGCCATGACACGTGCAGGCAAATTATTAAATTTAAACACATTTATAGCTCCCTGTTGTTAAATTTCCAGTGTTTGGAAGATTGAACTTTCTGTCTTCACAGTAACAAAAAAAACCCAAAAGTTTTCAAAATAGCTTTTGGGAGGCAGTTAGAGCAGCTATGTTGGCATTTTATAGAAGGGAAATAACCGAGCTGTCATTCAGCTGTTGTTGTACTGCTGTATACTAATGAATATTCTTAATTGAATTCTTTGAAGTATATAATTGGATGCTTAATTGTCTTAAAATTTATTTTTCCCATTCTGTGCTATAGGAACATTCAGGACACTGGAGTCAGGGTCTAAAGAGCTCCATGCAAGATCCAAAAATGCAGGTGACATCTGTATACTTGTACTTTATAGTAAATCCTGTCTAGCAAAGCTAAATGAACTTTCTTTCTTCCTTCTGCAATTTGCTTTAACAATGTGGTTAATCAGTGGAGTCCTGCATAAGGGCTGAAATGTACTTGCATCTCTCTCCGTCGTAACATTAATTTGGGAGTCTCTACTGTACTGATTTTGCAGATTCTCATTGTCTTAATTATCTCTGAGCTCTCTGTACTGTGAGATTTGGCCAATAGATTTCAAAAAGGTTGGTGGGAGAGCAGGCAAGCCCTGCAGTTTCTTTGTTTCCTTAGGGAAACCAACTAAAATGGGGTTGTCATTTGAAGCTGAGCAAGCCACAGAGTTCCCATTCTCCAGCAGTCAGCGCTGTCTTGTTTCTTAGGTGCAGTTTCCATTCTCAACTTTCACACCTTTATGTCAGCTGACAGGATCTGACCCCTGGCCTCACTGGGTCCCTTCAGGTGATGATCACCGTTAGGCTGGAGATAGAGTCATAGCATATGTGGAGTTGGAAGGGACCCATTAGGATCATTGAATCTAACTCTTAGCCCTGCACAGGACATCCCCAGAAATCACACCACGTACCTGAAAATGCTTTTTGGACTCTGACAGACCTGGTGCCATGGTGACTTCCCTGGCAAGCCAGTCCAGTGCCCACCCACCCTCTGGGTGAGGAACCTTTTCCTGATATCCAGCCTAAACCTTCTCTGACTCAGCTTCAGGCCATTTCCTCAAGTCCTGTCACTGTCACCACAGAGATCAGTGCCAGAGATCTCGTCCTCTCACAAGGAAGTTGTAACTGCAGGGAGGTCTCCCCTCAGTCTCCTTCAGGCTGAACAGACCAAGTGACCTCAGCTGCTCCTCACACGGCTTCACCTCAAGGCCCTTCACCATCTCCATTGCCCTCCTTTGGACACTTTCTAAGAGCTTTACATCTTATACTGTGGCACCCAGAGCTGCCCCCAGCACTGGAGGTGAGGCTGCCCCAGTGCAGAGCGGAGTGGGACAGTCCCCTCNCCTGAGGCCCCCCAGCACACGGGTGGCCCTCCTGGCTGCCAGGGCACTGCTGGCTCATGTTCAGCTTGACACAGAGCAGGACCCCCAGGTCCCATTCCACGGACCTGCTCTCCACTCTCTTGCTCCCCAGTCTCTCTGTGTGTCCAGGGTTGCCCTGTCCAAGGTGCAGAATCTGGCACTTCTCCTCGTTAAACTTCTGCCCAGCCCTCTACTTTGTCCAGGTCTCTCTGCAGGGCCTTCCTGCCTTCAAGGGAGTTGACAGTTCCTCCCAATTTAATGTCATTGGCAAACTTGCTTTCTATTCCTTCCAGTCCTGTGTCCAGGTCATTTATGAGGCTGTTGGAGAGCACAGGGCTGAGGATGGAGCCCTGTGGAACCTCACCAGTGACAGGTCACCAGGCTGATGTCCCTCCATTCACTGTAACCCTTTGTGCCCAACCTGTGAGCCAGTTCCTCACTTAGCTGATAACTAAACAGAAGGCTCCTATTTCTTGATTGTTTTTTTTTTTAAATTCAAGTGTGAAGTGTTGAACTGCATATATTTACAGGAGAACTGGATGCCTATTGTCCTAGAATTGCCAGCACTTTCAGATGAGTCTATCTATAGGGGATAATAAAACTGCGGAAATTCTTCCTTACTTTTAAAACATGAAGCTTAATCTTTATCCCTGAAGCAGAATTCTATATAGTTAACAAAACAGGGCTTTCTTGACCAAATGTAAGCAGGTTTTAAAACTGTTCTTTTAATGTTAGACGCAAATAACTGTTTATGAGCGATGGTTAGCTTTATTAGTTGTAGTTTCAATCACAAATACACAATATAGAACAATAGACAAACAATAGAACTCCTGTCTTTTCTTTTTAATCAAATATTAAATGGCAATGTTTCTTTCTTCTGAAACAACTTGAAAGTGATCCTGTTCCTGCTGGCAGCAGGAGCAGACACTAGTATGTGTGCATTAAATATCTTGCTGCTGAAAGAATTAGTCCTATGATTTGGGTACCGAGAGAACTCTAATCTTCTTTCCTGTAGAATAAGACTGACCTGTATATAAACATGCAAGAATAATTAGCAAAGGTGATGAAGACATCATCCATGTCTCATAAGCAGGTGCACTGCTAAGAGACCAGAAACACAATACACTGTTTCTGTTTCACAACCTGACAGCTTTTTATTGCTGGGTTCTCCCCGTGTTGTCCACAAGCTTCCCAACCATTTCTCTTCCTCAGCTGCATTGAATTGTTGCAGAAGGCAAAACAAAATGAAAACAGGGAGAAGGACATGATAGACAGGAATCTGTTCTCCTTCTTGTGAGTGATCTTACAAAGCAGCACACTGGGTAGGATGAACTGAAATAGCCCAGACTTGTGTATTTTTATCTTTGTAATGCTGGTGGAGGTCTGCAGAGCACTGCTGGTAGCACGTCTGAGATCTTCGCTTCACTCTGGAAATCTGCAACCTTGTGCATTCCTACATATTCTGTATTAAGCACAGTGGTTTCGTTTGTGACTGCAGAGCTTGAATGTAGCCTGATGGAAGTAGAGTTCCCTAGGCCTCACTGGTATCTCATCCAGGTGAATTTCAAGAGTTCATATACCCCCATTATGGTAAACTTAGTAACATTAGAAAGCTTTTGCCTTTTATAATAAAGTATATGAAAAAGGATGCTGGAACACCTCTCCATAGCTACCTGGTATATGTTACGTAACAGGATGCTTATCCTGGAGCAGCTTAATTCCAGCAAAAGTTTTCATTGGATAGCATCTCTCCACTAAATATAGTGCTTATAGGAATAATATATTTAACTTTCAATCGGAAAGTAATCTAGTTACTTCATGTTTTGCAAGGTTTACAAAGACGAAAAGACTGTAGTCATCAAGGATAAATATCCCAAAGCACGTTACCACTGGCTTATCTTACCGTGGGACCCCATTTCAAGCCTGAAGTCAGTCACCAGGGACCACCTTGAACTCCTAGAACATATGCATGCCGTTGGGCAAAAGATGATCAAACAGTGCCCTGCCAGAGAGAGCCTGGAGTTCAGACTGGGTTACCATGCTATCCCCAGTATGAGGTAAGACCCAGAGGAGTCTTGTGGTGGACATGCTGTTCTTCCCATTACACAGGTTTGGGGCTAAATCCACGAGGAGATTTGGCATTGCTAAAGAGCAGGCAGTCCTCCTCAACACTGCAGACAGCTTGGTGTGCAGCCCTTTGCCCCACACTGCTGTATAGATCCTGATGCACGGGCATTTTGGGCACAGTGGGAAACGCCTGTTGGGCTTCTCTGGCAGCATTTGTTGCCCGGGGCTGTGGGATGGCTGTGGTCCAGCCCCAGTGACAGGAGCCTTGCTGCCAATGCTGGGGCATCCCCCTCCCAGGGCACCAGCATGAGATTAGAGATTGACTCCTAGATCTGTTAAATCCTGCATAATACCAAGCAAGGATTTGAGTCTTGTGTCTAAGTCCAGACTTCAGAGTGTCCGAGTGCCTCTTGATACTGATAGTCAGTTTTCTCCAGTTCTTGAATTAAGCTTTTGAGCACTGATCAAGTCCCATTTAATTAATCCACAAATAATAAAACTTTGGTTTATTATTAAACCTTTAATAAACCTGTGGTTCACTAACACTACTGTCTCCGCCTTTTTGGAAACTAGCAGGAATATTGATTGCAGTGAGGGACCAATGGAATATGCAGACTGGTGACCCTGACTGTTTATAAGTGAAGTGCTTGGCAAGAGACAGTGCTTCCAGAACAGACTGTGTTTCTTCTATCACAGGCTCAGGACTGACCCACAAGGCTGGCACCCTGCTGAATCGTATATGCAACTGATACAACTGCAAATCAACTTTGAGCATTAACTTTCTTCTCTCATATCTATGTTATATTTTTTTTCAGTCAGCTACATTTGCATGTAATCAGCCAGGATTTTGATTCTCCAGCCCTGAAAACCAGAAAGCACTGGAATTCTTTCACTACAGACTACTTCTTAAACTCTGAAGGTAATGATTGGAGAAAGTATTTCATAACATATAATCCTGCTTGCAGGTTCTGGCTTCGGGCTTTTCTTCCAAACAAATGTGCAAGTCATACATTTTATTGCAATAAGTGAAAGGTTTTATTTAATTTAAGATATTGGGGAGTAGCACTGAGTAAAAGTCAACAAATTTTGTGGCTGGTTTAAATTACAATGCAGCAATGACATATTGTGCATGCAAAACAGTGCACAGAGGTTTGCAGTGTCATGTGTTTCATGACACTGCGTAGTCTCAATACCTATGGTCTTTCTTGTTTTTATCCCCAGATGTGATAGAGATGGTAAGAAGCAAGGGAAAAGTGATGGTGAAAGACCATACCTCTGAACTTCTCAAACTTCCCCTCAGATGCCACCGCTGTAAACAACAGCTGTCCACAATCCCACAGTTAAAGGAACATCTTAGGAAACATTGGCCAAAATGATTTTGCAAAAAATTATCTTTCAATCTGTCTTCAGATTTCAAGCCAACACAAAGACCACAAAATGTTAATGGAAATGTATGTTTATTAACTGGAGTGACAAATGTAATGTGTGGCCTGGAAACAGCAGAAGTGGCCTGGAAACAGCAGCATACTAATTTTGTAATAGCTTAAACAAAAAGCCAAGCCCTCTTCTTCCTTCCTACTAAAAATATAAATAAAGTGACTTCTGAAATTGAAGCTTTTTGGTTGCAGCTTTATTGTGGTACACCCACACTAATCTGTGAGTGAAATGAAGTCTGGGAGAAGTGCTTTGTTTGCATGAAAGGATTTATTTTAATTCAGAAGCTGAACTGAGCCCAGATCTAGCTTTCTCCTGAGAAAGGAAAGACACGATGATTGAGAGGCCTTTCTCTTGATGTTTTCTGCCTACTACTGAAGTTCCTCCTACATGTTAATGTTGCAGGCACGGTGTGCCTGACAGAATATACTGCCAGTGGAGAAGGAGCAGCAGCTGAAAGGGCTGACAGTTCAGTGCTGCTGAACTGCCTCAGCTAGGGGACAGCCACTGCTTAGGCTCTAAGTGGAGCAATCTCCTTTGGGTACAAGGATGTATTTAAGTGGGGTTTTTTGAAATGCATATGTAATACACAATGACCAGCTTTACTGCTTTCCAGAGTAATAAAACTATCAAGGTTTGCAGTTGCTTGTCTGCATATGTTGAGGTTGGTACAGAAATTCTGTGGTTTAATCCCATCCTGTTTCTCCAATCAGGATTTTAGTGAGCCTCTAATAATTTGATGGTTGTCAAGATGTGAACCTCCAGAAGCAGCAGGACAGTACTAATAAAAATCTCTTGAGTCCAGATCTGATTTGTACAGTTCAACTTCATCCTAAGCCCAGTTTTGAGTTAAGTAAGATGCTCTCTGGGTGAAATGGCTTTTGGCAAAAGAGTGCACAGAGCTTTTGCTATACAAGAAAAATGCTGCTCCTAACAATAACACATTCTGTGCAGAGAAGGTGTCCTGTTCTTCAATTCCCCCATGCCAGCAGCATGTTGCTGTACCCACTTAAATGGGGCAAATAGTAAGTTGATGTTGCTGGAAAAGAATAAAGATGTTTCTGTCCTAAAGTTGTCCCCAAAAAGGCCTTCTTTCAGCCTGGTATGCAAGAAGCCAGTCCACACAGAGGGTCATGTTTATTTCATGCTTGTGCAGAGATGAGTGCTGGGTGGTGAATCCACAGAGCCAGCACACCCAGTTCTAGCCAAGCAGTGTAGCTAAGATATTTTCAAAACATCTAAGTCTGCACTTACCTGATGTCTAAATACCTGCCTACTTAATAGCTATTGGGCAGGCGAATCTTTTGCCTGCTTCAGTTTAAAGATACAATGCATTTTGAATTTATTGTGCGTGTTCAGTAGGTAGGATTCTTCTTTGGAAGTGGGATTTGGAGGTGGGTTATCTAAGCTTTAGAGATGTGGCTTTCACATTATAATGAGCTAAGTTCATCTAAAGGATACTTTTTTAGCTGATTTAATTAATTTCAGTAAAACATATAGAACATTGCCAAATGCAGTGCCCAGTATCTTATGCAAGATTTGTGTTTGTGTTCTCTACTTGTTTCAAAACTATCCTGCAAGATCTAGTCATTTCCCACTTCTCTGGGTCTTTAAAGGATTTATTGTTCTCCTATGGCTCACTGTGCAAAATCTTTTCTTAAACCATTCATCTTTCACCAGAATGGGGTACAGTAAGGTGAAGGGTTGGCCGTGGCCTAATTCAAAACACCAGTCTCAGTTCAGCTATTGCTGACATCAGTAATAATATGCCTTAAATTACAAAATAGAGCTTAGAGAGTAAGGAACAATGACAAAAGCACAGCCAGTCTGTTCATTCAAACTAGGGCTTCAGCTGGCTCCAGAAGTAAAGTGCTAATGCTTTGCAACGGGAACTGATTTGGACCAAGGCCAGCTGTGAATGCTAGAGAGCTGTGGTCTTCTTCCTCATAGCAGACACAGGCCAGAAAGGGAAGCCATGCTTCTTCATGGTGAAAAGCGCTGCTGATGGCCCATGGCCCATCACATCTGGGTGGGAGTCGTAGTTTTAGCGCCTCTCAGAACAGGTCAGAGTGAAGCATAAACCCCTGCAATCCATCTGCATGGGAACAGTGTGCAGCTGAGTCACACACTCAAATGTGGAGCACGATTCAGAGGGACAAGCCTATGTATGATGTTGTAAATTAGCAGCATCAGCAGGAGAAGCACTGCCACCAGGGCTGACCCCAGGGAGAGGGATGGCAGCATGTCCAGCACTCACTGTGTGAGGTCACCACTGTATGGGAACGGTCTGCAGCCATGGCTGCAGTGGGCACAAGCTCTCTGAAGCCAGCATGGGGCAGCCACTCATAGGGGTAGCCTCAAGGCCAGGAAGGAAACTGAGGCAGAAAATGCAGACATCGTCACAAGTTACTTCATGTGTGGCTTCGCAGGGGACCCACAACCTTCCTCCAATCTTTCCTCTACAGCTGCTAAGTCCATACGGAGACTGCGAGCAACCAATACGACATCTTTGTTGGAAGTGAGCCTCAGAATAGCAGCATAACCTTAACACTCATCAGCCCGTGATGACAAAGCATCTCCCTTCCACCCCTGGCTGTAATTAGATCTCTTCTGGAGCTGTATTATCTTCTGTGATGTTGTTACAGGAATGAGGCCTAAAGCCAAGGAAGATGTGGTAAAGGACTTTCCATGAGATGTGCCACGAGATATGTGAAGGGATTAACATGGGCTGATGGCAGGCTGATGGGGTGAAAGGTTATCAGGTGGACAACCAAATGACCATTGCCCCTGCAGCCATCCAGGTGGAAACAAGATTGGTGCAAGAGTTCTGTTCCACCTTAATGAAAACCCCACTGCCTTTGTTCTCTCTCTGTGACTCTTAATACTAATTGACAAAGCAAGTTCCCTCCTCCTCCTCTTCATTTACAATTGCAGTTACAGAATATGAGTCTCATCTCTGCTTCTCCCAAACAGAATAAATTTATTCTTTGAAAGCCTCCAAGGCAGAGGATGAGAACATAACCCCTTGCAGACAAGTCAAGGGTCTTACATCATCTCTTCCCCAGAGCAAGGATGCCTCTTTGGAAAGATCTGTGACTCTGACTCCATTGGAGTACACCCGGGAACACTTGTACAAAGCACTGTACACTTGTATTTTGCAGGTGCTTTTATCACTGGCAATCTAACAAGAACTATAATCTATTGCTCCACTGAACCACACTGTTTGTGGATCCAGTCATGCAAGTTCCTACTGAACTTGATGGATTTATTTTCCTTTTGTGTTAAATGAAGGTAATCAGCAGACAGGTGAAAAATATCTAACAAGAGAAACAGGCTTCCATACAGCCACATTTACTCAGAGGTTGAGACATTTTTAAAGTTAACTCCATATTTCTGCATTAATGGCTTACTTCCATTCCTGGTAACTCTGTTTGTAGGAGCTCCCTACGGAATTCCTAAGAGCAAATCCAATGTGTCTGTAATGACAGTAACTAAAGCTGAGTATATTTCAAGATTACATGCATCACTAAGAAAGCAAAAGAACATGGCAGCAGAAATCAAGGGAAAGCTGAATTCTAGCTGCTCCTGAGAAGAAACTAAGGTTCAGCAACTGCAGCAGTAGTAAGTAGGATATCCCCCCTCGAGGCTCACCCACACTAGTTGCTGCTCCCAGCTCTACTGCTCCTTACTCTAAGTTCACTCAGGAGGGAAAGGTGTAGGGGAAGGCAGTAAGAATTTGGTGATGAATGATTTAGAAGACTAGTCTTTCACCTGGATGGCAGGTTTAAAGGGGTTTTGCCTTGGTGGGACAATAAGAAAGTGTGCCTAATGCAAGGGGGTCTTTGGTTTTCACCACCACGATAGAAAAGCAAAAGAAATCATACACATACTTAGGCACAAGCACGAAGCTTCAGTAAGCCAGTGGCAATTTTGTCTTTTCTTGTGTTCTCCTCCTAGACAATAGATTTGGTTGTGCAAGACCTCAGCATTTCCTGGCATCAGATTTAGGAACATCAAGAATTACTGGTGTCAGTGTCACATTTCACTTGCAGGGTGAGGGTGCTCTGCAGAGGAGCACAGACTCCCTCAGCAACCCTATCTCCAGATCTGGTAGATGGCTTCTGTATTTCACCATGGACTAAGCTCTGCTACCATTTTGAAGACCCAGATCCTGTGAAAGTCTTGCTCCATAAAGACTTTAATGTGTTTTGCCATGTCAAAAGGCTATACTCTTGGAAAATCTCTTTCCAGTGTAGTCACAGTATTTGACAACAGGCTTAAGTCATCCCCACACAGCCCAGAACAGGCCATGCAACTCAGAACTGGAAACGAGATGTGCTCCAATGCTGCACGCTGACAAAGACCTTCACCACTCTCCTCCAGCAAGCCCCAGCCAGCACAACACATACGGATCCAGACTAAATGGCCACAGCAACAAGGAGTTCTTGCCACACAAAACCAGTGACCTGCAGCACTGCATGTGCTTCTGCTGTGCAGCCAGAGCACAGCTTGTTGCTGTGCAATAAGCACCTCCAACAGACAGTAAGCACTTGTTTGTACAGTGTTTTTCTGCAGTACCCAAGGGAAATGGCCTGAACACTGCAGCTGCCAGGCCAAAATTAACCAAGGGGACACTACCACTGAAAGGGTTTCCAGCCTTGTCTCCTTCCTCTGCTCCCAGAACTGCTGCTGTTACTTCTGGCATCAGATCGCAGAAGTATTCTGGGGTAAAACCTAATTCTCAGTACAAGACGAGTTTCCAGATGACACAGTTCTGCAACAGTGCACAGCATTATCAGGGTGCAGCTGCTGAACTGCCAGTGCCATAAAGCACCATTACTCTATTTTCTTTTTGCTCAGATAATTAGGGTAGTATTACCCAGCAGAGTGGGACACCAACACCTCGGCCCTGCTTTTATTCCTGTTTTCCTCTGTGCAAGACCTCCCTGGTATGAATGAGCCCAGTTTCAATACAACAATGGCTGTTGGCACTGCAGCATTCACTCTGATGTAACAAAGCAATGATGAAAATCTGGTATCAGCAACACCCAGCTTCAGCAGAGAAAACACAAAATTTGTTTAGCAACTACAGCAATTTTCTGTTAATACAGTCTTACAAGTGAGTTCTCTAAAGCAGGCTGAAGTGCTTAAAATGTGGCCTGTTGTCATGGCAGGTATCAACTCTGGGAGGGAGGGATGGCAGAGAAGATAACCCATCCAACACTGCTGGGATTGCTTCATCCAGAATGGGGGAACAGTGGTAGGAGCTTTCAGAGCTGCACATCCTTCTGCTCCCCAGCCTCACAAGCCACCTCTGCAGTGGACATGAGTGGCTGTGCCCGTACGTGTGACATCATACAGGTCACAGTCACAGCTGCACCAGGTGGACGGACCCCTCACTTGTACAGCCCTAAGAAGAGTGTATCAGAAACACCAGAACAGCAATGGCTTCTGCAAAGATATAATGAAATTACATGAAAAGTTAAGAGTTCAGAGTCCACAGGGATTCCTTGGCTTCTGGTTACTGGAGAAGATGCAGTTTCCACTGTAGATTTTTATTGAGTTTTGGTGGAGTCAGTACTTCTGGATCTGAAAGGCAAATGGAACAAGTGTTAGAACAGGGGGTAACAGCAATATAGTTTCTTCAAGAGCTGTCAACTACTTTGTTAGCTTTTCTTACATCAGAGGATGCTGAGAAATCTCTTGACATCTATCATTTTCCTGTAATGACCGGTCACCAGCCTGCACAGGAAAGTGTCCTCAGAAAACCTGCTTTCACCAGGAAACGTCTGGGCACACCAAGTCCCCTCTCACTCGTTAAGTGTTACTGTTCAGAACGAGGAGGCACAGGTACAAAGCCACAACCATTAGTGGCACAAAGCAGAACTCCATTCATTCACTTGTCACTGGCCCATCATGCACCACAGTGAGCTGGCTCCTTCTGGAGTGAGTAAGAGACACACTGAAGCCAGGCCTGGAAAGTGGCAGTAGACAGGCTGCATCTATAGATTCAATAGAGGATTTCCCCAGGTAATTTCAGGACTAGCAGGGAAAGAGGATGTAGGACTAGGGAAAAGATGGAAGACTGAGGATTTGGGAGCACCCTCTGCTATGTCTCTCAGCCCTAATTTTGTATTCATTGCAAGGACTTTGAGATGGCAAAGTGACATGACAGATTGTAGCCTGGTCTGGTCAAGAGCCTGGCCTGACTGCCAAAGCCAAAGAGAAAAATTCAACAGGTAAGTTGTAAGAAGAATTATCTAACACATTCGTTGAGAAATCAGATTTTCAATTCCCTCACAACAGACTGACATTAAACACACAGGAACCCAGGAGCAGTTGAGGTATTTTAGCACAGGAGACAGTCTTAAACTGAAACAGTTTTAGAATACAAAAAGCAAGGAATCACCACAGCTGAGTAACTGGTACAACTGCTGGCAGGTAGCAGTGCTTGGAGAGCCTCCAAGCCTGCTAACCTCCCCGATATTTCACACCCAAACTTAACTCAGAGCCTCAACTAACCTTGTACAACAGGAGGCACCATCTTCTTTTGCTGATAAGCAGCCATAATGCTGTTTGCAGTTGAATTGGGTCCCAAGACCTGTAAGAAGAAATAGCCATGTTCCAAACTGAACAAAGCAAGGCAAAAGCAGGGATTTCCCTCAAAGGAAACTCTGCTATGATTCTCCAAAACCAGGAGACCTCACAGTACAAAGTGAACAGGATCAAAGTGTGATCAGTGTGATCAAAGCCCAGTAATGTCTCAGGAAAGTTAACACAGATGCAGAAGAAGAAGTGCTTTCACACAGCTTTTCACGACACAGAACTCTTATCCAGCACCTACTTCTTCACAGCACCATGCCATGATTCAGCAGGACTGACTTCATTACAGCACCATCAATATTTAAAGTTCATCTGGGAGTCTCTGTTCCCTGTCACACAGAACAATTTTAATCTGTCTTTAAGAGTCCTGCTAATCAGTAGTTAGAAGATACTGGGGAACATTTTGTGTTCACCATAAATGCTCAGAAACCCCTTACGAGAAATAAAGACTTTTCTACTCTGGAACGGAACTAACTACAGCCCTTGTGATTTCCTTATTCTGCAGTAAGTTGAAGCTTAGAAGCCTGACATAACCTTTCTTTATGTGATTTACTCCTTATGATATATGGTTCAGACTTAATTGACCAATCCAGTAGCCTTTCACTTCACAAGACCANATTCCCATGTTCTACAAATTGCTTAAGATGGAGCTTATAAAAACAAGTCACCACTAGGACAAGGCAACCCAAGCCTCAGATGATCTCATCACATCCAATGTGGCATTCAGTGCAGGGGACACAGTAGGCTATACATGTTGTACCCATCTAGAGTGTACTGACTTGGCAGGTCCTGCCCAGAATATCTACTGAACCTCTAACAGAAAAAAACCCCAGATTTTGAAAGCCATGGAAGGATTCTAGGCTCTCTGCTGGAGAATGCCAAATACTTCTAAGCACTTGATACAGTCTAGTGAGTGTGATAGGTATTGTGGATGAGCACAGACCAGGCTGACAGAGCTCTGCTGCATGTCTGGAGTCCAGATTTCTGGGACTGAGGTCTCCATCAACTGCAGAACCTCTTCCAGGACTTGCTGCAGTGCCCTGGCTTGCTCATCATAACCAAAGAGCACAAGCTGCTTCAGAAGGACGTGTATCTCTCCTGCAGGAGGGAACAGAAGCAATAAATAGCAATCAACACAGGTATACTAAATAAACAGCTGCATTTCTTTGCTATCAGCACACAGGAAGGAGAGCAGCAACTCTGAACTGGTTCTGTTCCTACTGAGCCCCTACAGTGTCTGAGAACAAAAACAAGATAAATCTGTGGTGGCACTGAGAAAGCTTCTTTTCTCTGCTCCCAACTTCAAATGCAGAGAGCTCACATGTCAGTCTAGCACAGAGGCAGATTAACTAAACCAAGGTCCAACGCAGATGGCTGCATGGACCAGGCAGCTTTTCTCCCCAGCATACACAGTAAGAACAAGAGGCGGCACACTACCTTAGCTGTCCCCATCCTCACAAGCTGCAGCAGGGATTACCACCACCAATTGTCCTACCTTTCACAGCCTCAACAGCACGAACACTCTCTCCCAGGACTTCCAGAAGCGCAATATCCTCAAAAGGACTCCCCTCCTTCAGGCTGTATTTCTTACGCTCTGCCTTGCGACGGTTCTTTGAGGATCGCCTGAAAAGAGCATGTTCAGTTACAGTGTGCACAACAGGATCAGCTGTTAGCAGGGTTAAGTCTGAAGGAACAGCAACAGTGCGCATGAAACTTGTCACTCAAGTCCTTGCTTTCTCCAGTGACAGAGGACTGAGTGTCATCTCAGGTGCTGCAACAATGTTTTCAGTGCTACTCAACCAATACCCTTAGTGGTCGGAAACACAAGACAGAACTCAGGCCGTTTCTCTGCTCCATAAAGGACGGCTTCATGTTCCAGCAAGGTTAAAGCATGTCTACAACACAAAGCAGGAGCTGCTCCAAGCACAAAGCAGGAGTCAGTATCAGGCAAAGCTGAGGTCCACTTAGAACACTGATGGCCAGGGTCTGTGCTTGACTGAGAACATTTTAATTTCTGCCATCTCCAGAGCCTGCTCAGGTCCTACCCATGATCACAGTTAAGGCAACTTCATTCATAGACCAGACCTACTTGCATAATGTTCCCAAGTGATCCACACACTGACACTGAATACTAGGGCTGCATTCTCCTTCTGTTCACATCTGGTCCACACACAAAAAAAAGAAGGGTCTAAAAAGTCCACATTTTTCCCACAACTGTATTCTTCCACAATTCAGCCAGGGAAGTTGTCCCACAGACTATACCAGCCTGCTACACACTCCACCCCACCCCACCCTGCAGCTCATACTCTTGAGAGCACTCAAAAACAATGCACACAACCACTGTGGGAAGACATTGGTATGAGATTTGGTAGCAACTCCCACGCACCAAGTGCAAAACCTGGGCCAAAGAACATAAGTCAGGTGCACAAGCTGTTCATGTTTCAGAGGCTTTGCCTGTATTCTGTGTCTAGCTTTCTACAGCCAGCCATTCTGGCCACATGCCCAACATCCATGGGAGCCAGAACCCACCCAGAGTCTGTGTTCTCAGCTCCTCTGCTGCTCCTGTTGTACTAGCAGCTTCTGGCTTTTTCTGCTCCTTCCCTTCCAATGAGAGTTAAAATAACCATGAAATGCATGTAATTAAAGCAGCTCCAAGGCACACACAGCTTCAAGGAGAAGCATGCCAAGCATGAGCAAGCTGATGCCAGAACAGACACTACCTGATTTGAAGGCAGATACCTACGCTGATATTCTTGAATTGCTGTGTGTGTACTTGCTGTTCATGTCACTGGCTGTCACAACACTGCTGGTTTCAGAGAAAAGCTCCAATTCTGGGCAATTTGGAACTTCATAATCTGAAAAACAGGGTAACAACTGTCACAGTATGGAAAAAGGTCAGAATTATTTCAAGCTTTCTGACTGATCTGTGTAGCTTGCTGGGCAGAGTCATTCTACCTGCTGGTCTTCTGGAGCCTTATGGCTCCCAACTGAGCCAGCACACAAGAAGAAACAATAATTGTGAGAACAACACTGCTCCTTGGCCCTGGTGGGGATAGTGATGTTGAACAGCACAATCAGAGGGATGACAATCTCAGTCAGCAGCCGATCTGGACTAGGACATGGCATTCTGTTTCCACAGAAATTCCCTGAGCCTGTGTCAGCTGGCAGGTGAATATGCCTATAGGTGCTCGGCACCAAGGACATGCTGAGCACTGTCTCAGCCAGCCAAGATGGTACTGTGGAAAAAACATTTTGTCATTTTGAAGAGCTTTCAGGTGTATGTTCATTGCGTGAAAACTGTGACCCAAGGAAGAGCTGAAAATACAGAGTAACTGCACTCCAAGTATGGAGTGAGGAGGGGTTGAAAAGGGTCCTGTTCTGCTGCTGTAGAGTTGGAGTTAAACAAGAGCGCAGTTCCATCAGAGCAAACAGAAACCACAAAGCATGATCACAGTTACTTATGCAGGAGAAAGTCATATGCACTTCCATACTAACCCTGCAGGTTCTCACAGGCCTTCTCCTTCAGCTCTCGCACCACTTGCAGGCGACTCTTATGGCGAAGGAATGCTGTTTTCTGGGAATCTAGGAAGATCAGCTGACTTTTCTGAGCTGATCATTAAGAAAATCAAAGCATAAACATTTGTGCAAGAGAAACAGAAAAGCATTTTTTACATAAGCACTGTGCTTTTTACATAAGCACAGTCCTTCAACAAGCTCAGGAAAAGATCCCTAAACTCAAAAAGCATGAAAAGGAAGAACAACAAATAGTAACAAAACATTCTTTCTGTGTGGAAGGGAGAATAAAGCTATCAAATAATTTTTTATTTCCAAAAACTACTCATCAAAGCTTACAGGACAGATAGCCATTTTCCTGATCCATAGCTCTGCTGTGACATGTGCTCTGGAACAAGGAGTGTCCTGCTTGTTTATGGACATGCAGACACAGACCCCTTTGCAGCTTTTGACTGTGGGGTCTGGAAAAGCTCCAAAGGACCTTGACTAAACTAAAAAGATCCCATGACACTGCAGGGCTTCAAGATGCACTGAGGAGGGCCAAGTGCAGCTAACTAAGCAGCCTCAATTAGGTGGAAGCAAAGTATCCTCCCATACACCTTGCAGCACTGGAATACTCTGACATCCCACAGACCCAGCAAAGATCTTCTTTAGCCTCAACAGCACAGAGAAATCTTAGATTCTTGCACAGACTCACCTTCCAAAATAGCAGGTTTCAAGTTGGTCTCCAAGATATCCAGTCTATCGTACTTGTGAATCTGGATCAGGGAAAGAGAAGGTATCATTTAGGATCTAACCCAGATCACATCCCTCTGCTTTTGCACTCTAAAGATGTATTTCCATGTCCGTTCTTGTGGTTTGAAATGCCTTACCAGTCTCAAAGCCTCCTCCCAAAGAGCCCCTTCTAAGAGCAGGAGAACAGCCTCTTCATAGTCCTAGAAGGGAAGAGCAACCATGGACTGCAGCTGATGGTAGTGTTACATGTTCAGGTAGAAGTTATTCAGATACTACGCAGCAGCATCACAGTCAAGAGAGGAAAACACTACTACGCCAGCTACTTTGAGGTGTTGACATAAAAACCCAAACAAGCAAACAAAAACCACAAACCAACTCAGCAAAACTATGTTACTTCTCCCACACTAAGGGGAAATCCCTCTGGAACTCTGTCTTCCTTATTCCAGCCCTCCAGTTTCGGCTCCCTGAGACAAAAGCTTTTCATACCAAAGCATGGGATGTGTCATGAGTGGAACAATTCAGGGACACAGCCTTTATCCCCACCCTGCTCACTGCATCACCCTGCTCTGCCCTCCCCAAGGGGGCCCATGGCACAGCCTGTTTTGCTGTCAGCATGCATGGAGTCACATGTGGTGCAGGAGAACAGAGAAAACACGGAGGGTGTACCTGACTGACAGACACTTGACATTTCTGGGCCACAGGCAGGAGGGTGATGACATTACCTGAGCGTACTGCTCCAGAAGTATGGCTGCCTCTGCATACTTTCTCTGTTCAGCTAGTTTTCCTACAAGAAAAAGTGGAATTGCAGCTTTTCAGATACAGCTGGATTTTGTGCCAGAGAACTACAAAGCAGAGGAAAAATTCCACTCACTGTGACACTTTCTATCTGCTCACACATGTACTAAATTGCTAAATTACAGCTATAATTTAAAAAGGGCATCATAAAAAAGCATTAAAGGCATGAAGGATTTAAATCACATTAAGTGACAGAAAAAGCAAATACTGGAGTATCCAACACTGGAAGACTTGACTTCCAGAAGCCATATTCCCTCTGTGTTAAGTGACCCTTCATAAACTCTGCCTGTGAGTAAGGCTGAATTCAGGATGATGCTCCATTCTTCTTGCTGAAATAGATGAAATTTCTCTTGCTGAAATATACAGCAGGTCCACATCACACCTCATGTCTGACATGTGCTACTGAGCACAAATGCTGTGACTAGCCACCTTTTCTCCTTAGGACCACACACAGCTTTATGTACCAGCTGGTCTTAGCTGCTAGCTGGCTTCAAGGAGAAAACAAGATGCAGCTCCAAATTATCCAACAGCCTTTAAGGTCGGTGAATAGGCACAGCACTTGCACCAGTTAATGTCTAGAGGCCTCAGTTACATCAGACACTTCAGCACATGTCCATTCCTTGGGGTTAACTAATGAGGCAATTTGGAAGAGCAGTCTGGCAACCAGCTGCAAGAGAACAATGCAAGAAGCAGTCAGCCCTGGGCAGCCAAGGCCACAGTTTGCCTGGCAGCTCCTGGGCTGCCTACCAATTCAGCTTCAACATCTTGTAGTTCCTTTGAGAAACAAAAGTCATGTACAAATCCACAAACCTCGGGGAAACATGGGACCCTTGTTCTCATTTAAGAAAAATGCTGCTGAATACTGAAGTTTTCATTGAATTTTAGGAAAAATTGAAGTGAAGCATAACTAGCAGCAGCCACTCTGCTCTGCACATTTACATCTCTTCAAGGCCTACCTGCCATGCTCCGTGCCAGGCTGGACAGCTTATCCTTAGTGTAACCAAGCTGTGATGCCATGCACAGGGCTTGCTGCCAGCTGCCACTGCTCTGAAAAGCATCAAGTGCTTTTGCAAAGATGCCAGCACGAGCAAATATCAATGCTGCCTGTTCATACAGCTGCTTCTGAATCAAGTACTCTCCATATGCCTCACTGATATCCTGAAAGACAGGGACAAAAAAATGAAAAAAAAGATTAGGAAGGTCAGTAGCAGTCCTCCAGTAGTAAAAACTAAGGGCCCATCAACAAAAGCCTCTTACCCAGCTTCTCCAAGGAGTTTCTAGGCATGAAGTTTCTACCCCATTTCAAACTGTATCAAGCCAAGGGCTGATGATCAGCACATGGAGACACTTCACAGAGCTACAGCAAGTGACTCAGGGAGGCACCTGACTCTCCAAACCAAATGCTGGGTAAACTAGATACTGCCGGAAACCAGACCCTTCCTCCCCACCCACATCAGCAGATTTTGTTAGAATGTC
Source organism: Chloropsis cyanopogon (assembly GCA_013400585.1). Taxonomy (NCBI): domain Eukaryota; kingdom Metazoa; phylum Chordata; class Aves; order Passeriformes; family Irenidae; genus Chloropsis; species Chloropsis cyanopogon. Next base: position 132,228 of record WEZZ01004634.1, read on the forward strand.
TCTCTGAACCAACCTACTTTAAGAAAGAAACACTGGCACAAGGGGACACAGAAGACCTGTAACTCCATAGGCACAGGCTTCTCAAAGCTCACTGTCTCCACAAAGAAGGGGCAAGTGGGTTTCACTGGAAAGATACAGGGGGAATAATCAAACACTCCCAATGGGTCATTCAGAAACAGACCTCCCTCATGAATAAAGACTCCTTTCTGCTTACACTGGGCTGCAAATAGACCGATTTTCTCTAATTCCCCTCGCACTCAACTCCTCCTTCTACAAAGGCTTGTGTGTTGTGTATTTACAGTATCTACATTAGATTATATTAAATGCATTTACATTTTATCTCAGCCTTGGACAAGCTAAAGTTCTTCAGTAACACTGAAACCAATAAGGGACACTTTGTACTAGGAAACAGCACATCTAAAAGTGTCCAAGTTCTCCAGCACTTTTCAGAATAGTTTAAAGATAACAAATTGTCCCCACACAATCTGCAAGCCACACAAAGGTCAGAGCAGGGAGAAGTCTTCCTGAGGCTATGGGAGTTATTCAGCACACTACAAGACAGTGCAGCAGAAGAAACAGGAGTTCCAGGTGCTCTCTGAGTTACAGGATCAAAGGAATAACAACCACTGATGACCAGGCCATGAAGGGCTAGTGCTGAGAGCTATTCCAGCTGTTATCTCAGAAGAGGGTCTCAGACAACACTGGAAGAGCAATGACCTACAGAACTTGAACACAAGCAGCTGCAGTTTCATTCCTGCCCTCATGCAAGGTGCTAAGGAGATCCAAACGCGCGTAAGGGACTATAAACCTTTGACACTGCACTGTCATGAGCTTACGCACCTTGTACTCCTGCGTGCCAGAGGCGTACAACTTCAAGGCCTCAGAATACAGATTCTGATCCTTCACCAAGTTCAGAAATTCAGAGAAGTGTTCAGGACCTGCGGAAGTAATTTACTTTTTGTAAAAATAAAAGAGAAAGTACATGGCCCTCCTGGCTCCCAGACAGTCTGGGTTCACAACATGAAGAAGTAACTAGAGGTGCCTAGGTGGAAGAGCAGCCATTCTACTACTGTAAAATCAAAGTGTTCACTTCCTTGTTTTGCCAGAGATATTAACCAGGCACAATTCACTTGAACAGGAACAACACAAGACTTCATGTGCTTCATGACCACAGAGGAGTAAACATTTCTGTCTTCCCACACCAAGCTACAGTATTAAAAGCAAGTAGCAGAAGCTCACCACGCATTACCAGATGGGAAGGTGATCTTGTGCAATCCTTTCCCTTCTTTAGCTATTTCCCCTGAAAGGCTCTCCAAAATGGAAATGTTACACTGCAGAAATCCTCCTTAGGACACCTACCACATTTGCTGAGGTGGCCAAGAGCTTTTGTGTATCTCTTCAAGTGTCTGTCTATTGCATATCGCTGATAATTGGTTTCCATTTTCCGGAGGGTATTTAAGAAGGGCAAGTATTCTTTCGGGTCCTGCAAAGAACAATAAAAACTGCAATTGAGCTAATCTGCTAAAATCCTTATTTGCCCCCATCTTCACCAACAAACAGTCCCATATTTGAAAAAAATATGATAATACACTAAAAATGGCTTTTCTTCCCCCAAACTTTAAGCCATCTTAAAGAATCAATTTGTACATATACTCTTGCCAGAAATTACTAACTTGAATTACCAGGCTCCCACACAGACTTCAGCAGTATCTAAAGACTGGTAACCTTTAAAATTCAAGCCTATGTGTAATATCAAATGTTGTTTTCTATTATCTATGATTATGTATAAATTTCCAGCCATAAAGTTGATCAACTTCCCCCCACCAAGGGTCATAAAACCTGTTAACATGAATAGGGTGTTCTAACTGATGGGCAGCAGAATTTGCTGTAACATTAGGAAACTCTGAAGATGCAGATGGGCATTTCAGTTCAGAGATTTCACATTAAACCCACATGAAGACATATGCTATTATCATGGGAACCACTAAATAGGCAAGAATAAAGAGTATGGAACTGAGAATGGAAGGCATGCAGTCACAAAACTTCAGATACCAATCCCTCCCTTCCCCAGAACTACTCTGCCTTGCTGCTCTAGAAGAGCACTGTTTCACCTTGAACACAAATAAACTTCCAAAGCTGTGCTCAAGAAGTACCACAGGATGCAGAGACATGACACTTGCCCAGCATCATCCCAAGCAAACACAGGGCTTCTGAGCAACTGGAATACTGCCTGGGTAGAGAGCCATTACTACGAAAATATGTGGGCTGACTTGCAGACTACAAAGAGAAAGTAGAAAAATAAGTTCCTTAGCCATAACTATAAGCCAAGACCTTTTGAGACTTTTCTGCCACCATGACGACTAAATCAAAGTCATACGTCCCCAAGGAATAATCATACAATTCATTGACATCCACAAGGAAAAGCAGGTACTTCAGTGCTTCTTCTGCACTCACAGCTTGGACATCTGGCGTAATGCTTTCTGCAACAAGATAAAGCAACATATGACCTGTTACACCACCAGCAGTGGAGCTCTGCTGTGAGGAAAGGATGCATCATCAAGCACAACCTTGACATCAGAGACAGACCATCAGACTAACAGCTTGCTCTATCTTGCAGGAGGGTTACTTTGCCTTTACTGAGCAACTACAAGGACCCTCCCAAGCATAGCAGTAAGCATGCAACTGTGATGAACTTGAAGGATCAGCACACAATAAAGGCAAAGTTTGCTAGTTTGAGATACCAGAATCCAGAATAGGAACTTCCTATTCCATGCTGGGAGAACTAGAGCTCCAACTGGAAAGTGAAAACAGGTCCAACTCTGGGGTATCTGCCAGCAAACCTAGTTAAAAGGGTGAGCTGAGGGCATGTACAGGAGCCTATCTTAGCTGACATGCTACTGTACCTACACAGCTGGTTTCAAGTCTGTTTATGGTTTTTGGCTTGCTCCATAAACAGTCACCTTAAAATAACTTTCTCAGTGAACCATGCTGGTGACTGAAGTGTTGAGGAACACACTCAGAGCAGTATCTCAGGGGGCAGCTGCACTGGCAGCTGCAGGCTGAGCTCTGGGTGGTGAGAGCTCCAGTGTGCACTGCCAATCCCTTGCATAACAAAGGGGACAGGGACCTGTGAGACACTGAGACACAGTAGGAGCTGAGGACCTCTGGATTTTTGCAGGGATAGACTGCGAAGGTACAGAAGCTCCCACAGGCCCTGGGGTTCCTTTGTTCAGGTCCCTCCTCAGAGGCACCAGCTGGAGCTGTTATTTTGTTACTTAGTTATTTCACTGAGACTAAATTACACAAAGGAGCAGGATGCCTTAGACTCTGCTATGGGAAACCCGAGGTTGAGCTGGTCAGGAATCCTGGTCTGACTGTGACTGTGGGGGGTGTAGCTGTGGGGGGTGGTCCCAGCTCTGGCGGTGCAAATATGACTGCCAGTGTGGCTCCTGGATGGTCAGGTAGGGAAGTTTCCTCCTTAACAGTTTTGGTTGGACAGCAAAGTTTCCTTAAAAAAAAGCTCCCGCAAATCACCCATTTTCAAAACTTTTGAGCTGCTGATACAAAACCTCGAAGATCATGAACCTTCTGGAGAGCAATTTCCAGTTCTGGAGGACTTTTCTTCACATGTGCTGTCAGTATCGACAGGCAGTATCTGAAGAAAAGAGTAGTGAATGAGAAAGTGAGAAGGCAGAAACACAGCTTATTCCTTTTTTAGCACAGTTTGTGCAAGTTCTAGTTTGTGTCTAAAAATAAAAAATAAAAATGACACTGCTCAGGCACTTTGATCCTCCTAGAGGAAGGCAGCAAACTTAGGAAAAGAAGAGAATATGCCAGAAAGGTTCTTCTGCTCAGCATGTCTTCCCAAACATGTCACAAACCTGGAGGTGTGTTTTGAATAGAATCCTTTACCATGCCAGCCAGCATGATGAAGAGGACATACCTCTCTCTGAAAGTTCAGATAGCTGGACGCAGTTTTCCAAATGAAATCTGGCACAAAATTAGCCTTTTTTTGGAAAACGAAATCTTTCTAGGGTGTTATTTATACTTCCATACATCTCACATTTACTATTTCAAAATAGCTTTCCCAGCCAAGCAGATGCTTTATTTTCTGAAATAGTTTGCTGGAAAGTGTCTAAATTCTCAGGGCTCAGCAGCTACTCACCAACTGTTGCTCCTCTCACCACTGTTTAACACTAAGCTGCCAATAGTTTAGCACCATTTCACCAGGCACTGTTATTATCCTATTTTCCCAGCTTTTATCTTTGTCTGGTGTTGACTCATCCAAAGAGGATGGTTACCAAAAAGGTAATCAATCAGGAAAATGGAGCTGATCATCTACTAAGTAATTCAGTGTCAAATGGAACAGCTGATATCTTTCCAAAGGGCCAGCTGCTTCAAACAGTCAGCAACTCACCAGAATGAAAATCTTGCTCATGTCTCCATTCCCACACAGACTGATCCTAAATTGAGTGTATCTCCTAAACCTTTATAAGCGTCCTACATCTATTATTTTAATTGTGGTAGTAAAATGTTGGTATGCTATCTGTGGAATTATTAGATGTTTCCAGGACAGCATGCTCAGCAGAAGCAAGGCACGGTATAGTTAATTTTGTAGAGCACAAGCTCACCTCAGAGAACCTAATAATAGACAAACCAAATAATAGAAGAACAGAGAAGCAAGTAACTGATGTCAAGGACAGCTTTGCTTCCTGCCAATGACTGACTAGAAATCTCTCTAATGGTTCCTTCACCTACAGAAAGAAAGTGCTCACTTTTGAGGGTCAATGTGTTCCATGGCAACTCTCATCACGTCACATATGAGGTTCACTTTTTTCTGATCAGGATGCTGGCGTGGCTGGCTGTTAATGCTACCATTCAGAGATGGGTACATACTCTTCGTAAAATCTTCTTCTCTACATAAAAATAGGTAATGTGAATAAGAGCACCATCCACCACATAGCCCAGAACACAGACAATAAGGTTAATGAACTCAAATGCATGCAGAAAATAATTACTCATTAACTGCCACCATAACAGGAAGCTCTCCAAAAATCTCTGTCAGTCCAAACTGATTGTCAGCCAAGACAGGCATTAATAAAATCCCCCTAAAACTGGTCAAACAATTACTTCAGTACCACCAAAAAATCAGAAGGCAAGATTTACAAGATACAGCTGTCTTCTACTAAATCCACTATGGATATATCCATTGAACACTGAATTCAGAAAAATAAGCCGTTTTCTATTATTTCTGGTTAGATCAAGACTGAAAATCAAACCAAACACCCAAGTGATAGCACCAGTTCCTACACAATTATTGACTTTAGCAAGCTTGGTAAGTCTGGAAACTACCATCACTGTAAAGCCTCATCACTGAGCCTTTAAGAAAGAAGTCAGGGGACTTTGAGGACCCAAGCAAGTATCTTGGCCTAGACTCCATTGCCACCTTGCTCCTCTTTATGAGGGAACAAAACTCTCTCTGTTCTCATTTACTGCTCTACAGCAAACCAGCAGAAAAACCAACGCACTCAGATAATGTACTAATTACTTGCTGCAAAAATCTAATGGCTGCCTGCAAACTGGAATTCCCAACAAAACACACTACCCCTGAAACTACTGAGCCTACTCAAGCCCTTATGACTCAACATGCCAGATTTCTGATTCCTTGCACCCACACTGAAAAGTTGCCAGTATTTTGACAAAATAATGTACCACCACTGATTACACGCATGCTTCCATTTGCAGACTTATACTTACTTCAGTTCTGTGAAAAACAAGTTGATATAGTTCACAGAATCTATTTGCCTGATAAAGGTCTCTGTGTTTTCCAGAAATACCTGAAATGAACGAAAGTATTACCCCTGTTATTCTGAACAGTAAGAACATGTACATCAAGTACAAGAATAAATTCAGAGACCTTGTCTCAAAGTACAAGATGAAGGATATGCTAAATCGGATCTGTCTGTATGATGATGTTGCAGTGCACAACAGCCATCACTGCTGAAAGCAGAGATGGCAGCACCACCTACACTTTTGAGCCCACTGTTCAGTGGATTCCAGTGTAGATTAGTATGGCAAACAACACAAGAGAGCTGGGCAGACTTGCCTTGGGATTGTGGTCGTAGAGAAGATTGAGGTTGATTCGCAGCTTCCTCATACACTGAAAAGCTTCCCTGAACATAAGCCTGGAGGAATGAGTTAAGCGGGACAGTTTACTTATTGGATAAGATGTAAACAAAGGCAACTGACTAGAGCTAAACACAGAACCAGTGGGATGAAAACAGCCTGCAAAATAAACTGTGTAGACAGCCTTCCAGAAAAATGTGCTAGGCCAATACTGTTCATTGCTGACCCTTGCAGTGGGACACACCAGCTTGCAAGGTTGATGAAGCAATACAGAACTTAGGTTATTTTTATTTCCATTAGAAGGGAGTGTTACATCTGGTATCAATTTCCCTTTCAGAAAATTTCAATGTAAATGAATTCAGTAAAAAATGGAAAACAGCCAGCTTAATCTTAAAGTGATTGAGATGTCTGCAGAATGGAGCAGATGAAGATTTCTCCCACCCACACAATTTCAGCATATGTAATAAGCCCTTCAGTGGTGAAGTCAGAAGTACCTGGCACAGCTGAAAGCTAGACTTCTAGGCGGTCACCCTAGAAACAGTTTTGTTCCCTCTAACAAGGACAATTCCCCTGAGTTCAGCCTCTCTCTCATTTCCAGGTCAGTCAGCCTCTAACAGCTCAGACCGGGAGAGGGAAGACAAGAATACACATTTACCTGTCTAGCCACTTCCGAATCTGGGCAAGAACCAGAGCACGGTGGTGAATGGTCTCCAGATTTCCTCTTGGCATCTATAACACAAGATCCACACAATTACTTACTTTAGTTACTCTGCCTACATTATGGGAAAAATGAGGACTGGCCAATTTCTTAAGCCTGTCTGCTACCTGCAAGTGCATGGGCCTGGTTGCTCACTTCAGAGGACATGAAATTTCAACAACTGTGGAAAAACACCTGAACATTCTCTCAGTTCAGAAACATTCCTTCCTCAGAAGGCTTGACTCTACCCAACCAGGCATGACCCAGAGCAACCCGATCAAGTTTTCGTATTAGCCCTGCTCTGAGGAGGATGTTGGGCTCCACACATCCAAAAGTGCCTCTCAAATTACATCCTTCTCCATTCTGTGAACCTCTGGCAGTTCTGAAGAGTGAGCTCAGCAAAAAACTAAGTGCCAAGCCTAATGGAGGGCTGCTAGTAAATACTAGGAAGTGAGTCTTGAGATTCATGGTGAGAGGCCACAATATGTAGCACTGCACTACCTCAGCCATTAGGAACTTGAATAGTCCTTCCCAGTTCTGGACATACCCATCTGCCTCTACTGGACCTAACTTCCAAAGGCATGCTCAAAATCCCTCCGCATCCAGCCAGGCAGCCGGAGATTTGCGAAGTGCTGTGCTGCAGAACTGTAGGGCACCAGCTCTGTAGCACTGCACACAACGTTTGCAAGGCGGCCAGGAGCCCACTGTGACAGGCCCCTGCACATCCTGCTAGCACACGTCAGCAGACACGGGCAGAGCACTGACCTGCAGCACCACCTTTGTGTCCTGGGGAACAACGGTGACGATACGTGAACCTCGCTCCACCTTGCGCAGGGTCTCACTGTTGGGTGCAGCAGCACTGCTCAGGCTAGCCTGGAGGGCTGAACACAACACTTATCAGCACACATGGCACACTCAGCACAGTGCCCCATTAAGGACCTCTTACGTTGTAGGAGCCAGGCAAGGTTGTGCTGGACCAACCAAGCCACCAGTACAGCAGTGATCTTCAACAATTCCTGACAGGATGAGAACTTGCTGAGTGCTAATCACTGCTGTACTTGTACACAAAGCAGAGGTGTGTCCTCTGCTCAACAGGATGACAAAGCTCAACACACCAAATAAGAGTAGCATTGAAGGGTGTAAAAGGACCAGTAAGTTGTTGTCCTGCCTTTACCAAGGTCATCACACTTCTCATAGCCAGACATCACCAGAAAACCTTTCTACAGTGATCCCCTCTCTACCACACACCCTCAAATAGCACACAGACCTCTTCTTTTGAACATGGAGGGAAGGGAGAGAATGGAGGGTGAGCCTGTTTGAAGCAGTGTAAGGGTCAACTACAGCACAAATTCTCTTCCCTGTGAAAAGCACATGATATATAGTCAGTTCCCTGAGCTCCCTGCTCTCTGGTACATTTCTGAAAGCAGCTCTCACACTCGCCTCTCAAATACTTCCTTTGAGGAACCCAACTACAAGAGGTTTGGATGTGGAAAACGGACATTTTGTGTTTCCAAGACAAATGCTGCAAATTAGCAGCAGGCAGGCAGTGCTGATATTTACCCTTCACTGATAAGTTCTTCAAGCAGAAGCACTGACAGGTATGTGAGTTGGTTGTCACCAACAAAAACTCATGGTATGTTGCGAATGATGTGATGTTAGAAGCAACCTGCAAAAAAAAATGAAGTTTATCACAGTTTAGACCAGAATATGGAAGATGCCTTTGGCAGAGGAAAAGGGAATGAAATAAAAGACAAAAGCTTTGTACCTCAAAATCATTAACAAAGAAACGGCATCGATCTGTGAGGCCCAAGATCACCTCCTGTAATTAAATAATGACAACAATGAGCTATCAGCATCACAACCTCCAGTCTTTCCCAACACTGAGAAGCACTGGATTGAAGTACCTTACAATTAGGTAAGGAGTACCTCATGTGAATTACTTAGAGAAGCCAGACAGCAAGTCATCCAACCTCTCTTCCAGGAGGACCTGAACACCTTTAAACACTGCTGGCTGAAAATACAGCTTGGCCTACCCTCTAACTGCACAGTTGCAAAATGGAAGCAGAAGCCATGCTAGAAATCCAGGCTTTTCTATTCAGCAGCACTTGGTCTGGGATACCAGAGGAAAAGCACCACTACAGAGCAGAGCAAAGCAGCTTCTTACAGCTGGATGCACACTGAAGGAAGGAAACCCCTGAAATACCAGCAAAACAGCTAGTAATTCTTTAAGCTGTTGTAACTACCAAGAAACCATCTCCAACAGGAAAAAGCAGTAGCAGGACATCTGAGGTACCTCAGTGCAGCCATATTTGCTAATAGGTTAAGTTCAAATAAAACAAAGCAAAACAGTCCTTTCAAAAAGAGTGTGGTAGTAACTGCTAGAAAGTTCCAATCTGAATTTTCTCACTCTTCAATGAAATGATTTGTTGTATTCACAGAACGGGGTGATTGGGTGTTACCTGCAATCCACCAGAAATGTTCTAGAAGGCAAGGGAGGAGAAGCTCTCCACTCTGCAAAGGGCCTTACGAAGAACATCATGAACAAATGTCACTGGGCCCTGGGCAGAGGACCATGGTGTACTTTCGGCACAGAGAACAACTGAGTGAGTAGGGAATTTAATCTGCTTGCAGTCTTACTTACTTCACCATTGATCCTCGTGATTGAAGTCTGCACACAACGGTAGGGAAACTGAACAGCAGAGCTACTGCTACTCCGCCAGGGCTCCAGGACTGGAACAGAAGCCTCTAAGGAGCAAAGAAGATCTAATTGTTTTCCAGCCAAACAAAAATTCAGACATTAAAACCACATGACACGTATCTTAAGAAAACCAGAACTGGGAATAAGCTACACTATCTGACAGACAGAAGGAATGCTGGTGCAGAAATCCAGGACACAGCAGACAAGAAGGTGGTAACTTCCAGGGGCTCAGTGGTGCCTTTATTCCACTGTGGAATGAGAGAGAAGATCTATGGATTTGGCAGTCAGTCAGCACTGAACTGTGTGTGTGCATATTCGTGTTAATATATGCACGTGTATATATATAAAGTTACTTTTAATTGAATTCTGACACAAATCACTAATTTCAGCCCATTTCTGCGAGGACAGGAAATATAAAAGCAGCACCAACTACACGGCAAGAGTCAGTCAAGTCCCTGAAAGTCAAACCATCTCAGTAAACCTTTTAAGAAACATGTAACAACTACACCTAAGACTAGGTACTTTAACAGGGCCCAGCTTACCCCACAGGTATTTTAGGATCCTTCCATCAGCGAGCTGCAGAGCTACAGTTTTGGTCACTGGGCTGCAGCACAGGCTGATCACTTCTCCATCTACAGGCACTGACAACCTGATGCAAGACAGAGGAAATACAAAATGTCAGTCACAGCAGATACACTTAAGAGCAGATACCTCATTCCTGCCTCTCTTGTAGTCAGATGAAAAGATGCACATCTCCAGCATGGACATACTTTCTTCATGTAAGGATCTTCCGCAGTCTTCTCTCACCTATGTCAGCTGACAGCAGCACTGCAGAGCACCTGCAACTCCAGCCAACATGCACCTGCCTAACTGCACTGGTCACTGTCTGCACGGCAGCACTCTGCAAGCACACCCCTCTTTTTCTGTTCCACAGTTCACATGCAAATTGTTTTGTCTTTGCTGGGTGAGTGCTGCAGAAAGCAGATCTCTCGATCTCTTTGGGAACCGAACCATATTTCTGTACCACAGGTGGCTTTCTTTTGTGTCTGGTTTTAGCTCAACTGGCCCCAAAAAGACCAGCAGGTGAGGAGGAGAAGGAGGAGGAGGAGGAGGACAGCAGTTTCAATGACTACTGGTCCCCTTCTGGACCTTGATAATGGTGGGCAAAGGATAGAATGGAGGAATTCAGTGTCATGTCCCATCTCCTCTCCAAGGGCCTCCGATTCCAAGGAACAGAGCTGTCCTGTACTGATACAGGCATGTATAGCATGCACTCTTGCCAGGCTGAGTGTAGGCATTAGGACTATAGGCAAGTGCCGACCAGTAGGCAGCTTCATGAGCTGTGGAAGAGAGATAAATTCCTCAACCCATGGCCTCCAGGCTGCAGGTCTAATAAGACACTTAATTCCTTCTAGGCACTGTCCAGAAGCATTCTCAGATTTCAGCCATGACTGACAGATCTCTAGTACCGTAAACTCAGGCACTCTTCTTCAGGTCCAGCCACGTGAGGCACAGCAGTCAGATGGTGAAGGACAGACTGAGCAGCATGCTGACCTTGACCAACAACCAGAAAGCTGTCATCTGGCAGCCACGTGAGAAATCGGAGCCCCAGAGGATTCACCACTTCACTGCTGCTGCTGCTCACATCAACTCTGTCACAAAATAAGAGAGGGTGGGACACAAATAGAACCTGGTTTCAGTAGGCCACCTCACTAGAGAGGCAGAGGACCTCCTAAGAGCAGCCTAGCTGTTTAAATACACGGCATAGTTGGGAGAGCTCCAGTGCAGAAACACAGATACCCAAAGCACGAATCCTGCCACAGGCTGAGCTGGAGATAAAGGATGAGACCTAGGAAGCTCCATCTGTTTTCCCTAGGTAGTAGTGCTTCCACGCCAACTAGCTCTAGGAACAAACAGAGAGCATTTAACCTCTGGGATTTTTAACCTCATCACTGTCTCTGCCATGCAAGCAGCTCTGTTGCTCTGTGTGTTGTGATCATGGACCTGGGCACTGCACCATCATTCCTCTGTCCACCAGGCACAGGAAGGCACAGGAAGGGATATCTCAGTGCTGTCACTAACAGTCACTGGTTCTGCTAGATTGAGACCTCAGTAAAGGGCATTTCTCAGCGCTAGTAGCAAACACAGTGTCAACAAAATGAAACCATGTTATCTTAAAAATATTGAGATGCCTCTCAAAAATATTGCCTCTTAAAAATATTGAGAAAAGTGGTCAGAGCTGTGACCTCTAAAGCATCCAGACAGGTACAACCCTCTTCTCTCCTCTACAGCTGTAGTAGTTCTATATTACCTGTAGATTTTATCCAGGTATGGTGTTTCCACAGCTGCTTTAAAGCCATTTCCTCCCACAGCTCCAAACTTGACAGAAGGGTCATTCACTGTACTCTCTCCTAGCAAACACAACGCGGAACAATGCAGACTTTAGAGATCTACCCAACGGAGCCCCTTCCATCTTCAATCGTCTCAAAAAAGTAGATGCTACATGGAATATTAAAAAAGTCAGAAAATGCCATCCCTACTTGTACAGCCAAAACATAATTCTCATTAACACTCACTTTGAGGAAGACAGTCACTTTCCAAAATTGCAGTACAAAACAGCTGTTTCCCCACAGCACACTGTATATAGAACTGCTTTGGGAAGTGCTGGGTGCCCCAGACAGGTTCTCAGACACTTCCCAGTGACAGTCAGCATCATGCCACCAGAGCAGCTTACGCAAGATACCCATGTGCTGCACTCAAGCTGAAGCTAGGCAGGCCAATATTATCAGCACAATTACACTGTCAAGTGCCAAACACTGTCTTCTCACAAAGTCAATGCACCACCAAAATGCTTCTGTATCACTTAAACTACTGGAAACGAGAGCAGAGCTCAAGCTCACACTTAAACCAAGTATGTCTTGTGTAAGGATTTAAGTGACCACCACCTTACTAGTCTCCCAAGGTACTGTTCTCAGGAACACAGAGTTTCTTTTAACGAGGTTGCAACATGCTCTCACCATATCTGTAAACAGAGATCCTGTTATCAGCATCCAGGACAGCCATGTCCCCACTATGTCTGGGATCTGTGTGAAACGCAACCTGATTAACTGCCTGCTGGAGCTGGAGCTCATAGGTACACATGGGTGGAGGCACCACAGCATGCTGGAAGGCTGTGACAAGCACTTTATCTGTGGAAGAAAAGAGAAGAAAATCCAAGATGCACCCTAGTCAGTGGGTGTCAGTGAAGCCCTTTCTGCACTCTTCACTGGAAGCAGAAATAATGTTACAGGAAAATTGTTGCTGTGCTTTTAGCAGTTATCTTCATTGAGCTACCCCTGAAATGTCTATCAATTACATGGACCCCTCCCTAAAAGCTTTGTAGAAAACAACTAAAAAAAGAACTGAATACAAAAGGCTACCCCACCTTTCCTGACCCTAGAGCTGGAAAGCTGTCCCACTGCTTACCTCCATCTATAACAGCCACATTTGCCATATGTTGACTGTTCTCCCCCAGCCCATGGTCTGTGGTCCAATGCCAGTCGTAGAAGAGGTAATGCCAGCCCTCGCAGAGTATATGCAGTCTGTACAGGTTCTCTCGGTCCCATAGCAGTGACACCAACTGATTTTCCTCCAAGCTACCAAAGTGCAGACTTTGCTTTAGGTACCAGTGATAGTTCCCTGTAGTCCAGAGCTGAACTGCAGAAAAACAGTTACTACAGACCAGTATTTGAGACCAGCTCAAACCTTCCCTTCCAACCACCAGTGCCCTTCTATGGGTGGGACAGCTTTTTCTTTTCCATAGCAAACTGTTACCATCTCAACCCATGAATTTTCCAGCTTTTACCGTCCTGATTCTCTCCCCGACCTTGCTGGTGGGGAAGTGGGCAAGTGGCTCTGTGGGCTGTGGCTGCTGTCTGTGGTTAAACCATGACACCAGCACAGAGGTCTCAAAGGCACTGGTAAGCCTGCACAGTGTCTCCTACCCTGCAGGTAAGTACCCAATGCTAATGACATCTGCAGGCAAGTGTTAAGAGCCAGAGCCTCATGGAGTGCTCTCACCATAAGTGTTTGGACTGGAGGTTTCCACCTGCAGGTCTTCCAGCCATAGAGCCAGGATTGTAGAATCTGCATNAGGTCTCAAAGGCACTGGTAAGCCTGCACAGTGTCTCCTACCCTGCAGGTAAGTACCCAATGCTAATGACATCTGCAGGCAAGTGTTAAGAGCCAGAGCCTCATGGAGTGCTCTCACCATAAGTGTTTGGACTGGAGGTTTCCACCTGCAGGTCTTCCAGCCATAGAGCCAGGATTGTAGAATCTGCATTCCAAAGCATTTCATTAACCTGCAGAAACAAACAAGGCTCTTGCTGATATTCTTGCTCCCAGAAAGTTTATACGACCATGAGGTGCTCCAACAACTAAAGACGCATCGGTTAAAATACAAACAAAGCCCTCATGTACTGCAAAGCTCCTGGCAAGGCATCCTGAGAAGACCACAGATGAAGAGGCCACAAAAATGAGAGCAGCGTTCTCTTTGCTTTCCTTGACACTGACGAAGCATCTGCCAAAAGACCCCTCAGCATCCAAGCACAGAAGCTGAAGTAATGCCCTAGCAACAGCTTCTCACTTATTTGGGATAATATGAGTATATAACCTCACTCTTGCAATGGCTGACATACTGAAAAGCACTTTTGAATCATCTGCCTAGTATAAATATATCCATATACAGAGCACAGAAGTACCCCAGCACTACAATCATCGTTTACTACAAGTCTTTGCACTATGGGCTTGCAGAGGGCATTGCATGTTCTCCACAGGCTTCTTCATTTTCTCTTTTCAGGTCACTTCTTCCATTCGGATAAGCATGAAGTATTAGGTTAAAAATCTCCTCCTAGAATCTGGAAGAGATCTAGTCCTCTTCTCCATTACACTCTCATCAAAGAAGGCCAGACAAGGAACTTACTTTGACCTGTCCTTTCTGGAAAGGGAGGGTGAACTCTCCATGAAGAAGTCCATTCTTTTCCAAAAAAACCACATCATGTCTGTTGGGTTTTTCTTGTGTAGATGCTATCAGGTTTCCTGAGGGCCTTAAAAAAGAGCCAAATGAAAATTCATTGCTCACACAATCACTAACTGTCTTTCTAAACCCCAGTAAAAAATGTGGGAACATTTTTTCCCATGACACGAAGAAAAAGGAAGTAGAGGATGCGTTTTCCTCAGCACTGTTCAGTCATAGGTCCAGCACAGATCAGAGCTTATTATTATCAGAGCCAGGTGACCAAATAAATGTCAGCACTAGGAAAGGAACCTGTAATATTTCTTTTCATACAGTTGAGCCCAAACCCACTTGATGCTGACTATACACAGAGAATCTATCCCTTCTTCCCACTTGTGATGCAAGTACTAGAATTTTCAGGGTTTAAACTCTTCCTCATGCTGAATCAGAAGACAACTTCCTCTAAGTTTTGGGGAAAATCAACAAAACGCTGAGGATATTAAAATGATGCTGATCACAGACTGTGACCAGGGAATAACAAGCAACACTGCTGTTGGCATGCAGACTGTGGTACTACTCACTTCCAGGACAGTGCTTGCTCTAATCCTGAGACAGGCTCACTTGTTGACTGCAGCACAAGCTCTCTGCTCCATACCCGGACCTTCCGAGCCCCTATAGGTTGAGAGAGCAATGAGACAAAGGTCTAAGAAAACACTGGGAAGGAAGAGACTTCCCTGATTTTATGAGAGTAGAAGAGCAAATTTTGATGCACATGCGTAAAAAGGAGATTTCTCTTATACACCTTAAGGGCTAAGAACTTATTCTGTGTCAGGCAGTTGTCCCATAGTAACCAAGTGACTAAAGGAACTATGTTAGGAATTTCAGTCTGATGTAGTTCAGTCATAATCATTTCCCCCTCCAGCTTTCACCACAGAAATGTTAAAATCTTGCTATAAATTCACAATCCTCCCTAATCTGAAGTACTGAAGGTAAAAATCCAAACAAGTGGAAGAGCAGTGTGGTTTGATGCAGTTCAGCATGTTGACCAATACATTTAAACTGCTCAGAAAGTAGTATTTATCATGGAAAACATCAGTTACAGTCTTAGAAGTAATGTATATACTCATCACCTCTTGGACTTGAGGGCAAAACCAAGGGAAAAGTATCACCAGGATCTAAAAAACAAGTGTGCAAGGCTAAACTCTAGTATGAGGGACAGTGGGTATATGAACCTAAACATATTCATCCATTTGGCATTGAGAGCCTATTGGGTATTGCTTAAAGCTTGAGCAAGTGCAAGAAATAGTTCAGATAGTATCTGCAAAGTAGTACTCCCTCCTGGCACCTCACTGAACTGAAAACCAAACCGCAAAGAAAGTATTCAAAATATCCTATCTATAAAATGGCTTTGAGAACATCAGAGCAGAGAAAAGGGCTATTAAATAGCTCAACTCACCCTCACTTCAAGTGGTAAACGGATCACAACGAGTTCTTGCCTTACCTAGATTATGCTCAAGAAGTCCTTTACACACGCTGGTATTCCAAACAAGTTTGGCGCCATACCTGTCTCTGGACAGACAGCGCTCACTGCGACAAACTGCCCGTCTCCTCTCCACGTCACCCGAGGCCTGCCATCATCCCAGGCTGATGTCGGTAACACCTCCTGAAGTCACAAAAAACAAGGCTCCATCAAAGCTCGGGAAGGCAACTGCTGTCTTTGTCTAAGCAGACTGCTCTTTCAATAGCCTTAGGATGGAATCCATCCTTCAAAAAGCATCAAAACTAGTAAGTTAAAAACTCGTTATTCACAATGTTGTTTTAGGAAACACCAGAATTAAAACTATTTAATTCAATCTGTTCCTCTTCCAAGTGCATATGACCGTCTCTTCACATGATCACACGCTATCCTTCCCATCCACGAGGGTCTCTACTTATAGACAGCAGTGCATAAGCTAGACACATGGTGAATTCAGATTTGTCCAAGATTGATGCTGGAATGGCTGCAAATCTTACTTTGAGCTCTGTTCGAAAAGTAAGTACTCCCTGATGCCTTCTTGAATTCAAAGGAGATAAAAACGCATGACTTGAGACAACACAGAAAGAAACAGAAGCAGCCTATGAAGAGAACTACCAGAAAGAATTACTAGAAGAGAACTATCAGTGGCAAATAGGCACCACAGGAGTAACAGAAAGACTATGCATGTTTTCCCTGAGAGAGCAATGGCTTGACACAAAAAAAGCAGTATAATACCGTCTGTTTGCGATGTGCTGCCTGCTTCCCTTCTGATCCATGGAACTGTGTCTCCTTTTTACCCCAGCCAAGAGCAACAAACTTTCCTGAAGAAGAAATAATCCTTGTAGTGGAAGATTTTCAGACCATACCTTAGCTACTGTGCACTATGTACACAACCACAGCCTCAAGCAACCCACACCTTCTCCACAAATTTTATTCTAAAAACCTGCTGGGAAGTTATGTAGCCTAGAAAGTACTTTGGTAGATGGAACTCACTTGAATTTATGCTGACAAGTAATAATATTGACTTTACCCTTCAGCTGTCCAGCAGCCTTACAGTCTAAATGAAATGTCTCCTGGGGCCTCAAAGTGCTCAGCTCCATTTCCTTACTTTCCAGGCGCTTACAATATATTAATTACATCAGCTAGGGCAACTTCATTTCAGTGCACCTCTCACCTTCTCCAAACTCATCTTGGTGGATTTGCTTCTCAGTAATTGGTTCAAAATCCCTAGTCATCATGATGAGCGTCTGCTGACCTGCAAAGCAGATAATAAATACAGTATTGGTAATGGTATCTGCAGCAAATGAAAACTCAAGTGTTCTCCTGTGTGCTCCTGTCATGAATCTGAATATAGAATACACGGTACTAGAGAGAACATATCCTTTAAAGCATAAAACCTCAAACTGGAACAGAACACTTCCAAGTCTTTCCTCCTCAAAAATATGCTTCCTGGCCTAACCTTAGTAAGTTTTTCCACTGTCCAAACAAGTACCTGGTTCCTCTTCTCTTGAGATATGAAGGACAAGAAGGAGACTGGGAACAGTCACCATGGATTTATGAAAAGGAAATCGTAGTATCCTGATAACCTCCTGCAATGAGATGATCAGGTTGTGCATATGGGGAGAACAGTGGATTTCTGACTCTAATAAGGCTTTTACTGCTGTGTGCCACAACATCATCACAGACAAACCCATGAAGTATGGGATAGGTAAAAGGAGAGTGAAAGCCAGCTGAACTGCCAAGTTCAAAAGCTTGCTAGCACTGTCAGTAAGTGCAGCTCAAGGCCAGTCACTGGCGTGCCCCTGGACACTAGCAGCAATGATTAACATCTTCCTTAATTACGTGGAGAATGGGACCCTTAGCAAGTTTGTACATGACACAGAACTGGGAAAAGCAGCAGGTATAGCAGAAGGTTGCACTGCTGTCCACAGGGATCCTGCCGTGTTACCTGTTACGAGCAAAACGAGCTCTTGATCAGGACTCCAGCTCATCACACTCAGACCGCTGTCCACACTTCCAACACATTCCACCTGCAAGACCAAAATAAGATCACAGGAACACGAGTGCAGCACTATCCCAGCACAAAAGCAGTCACCAGAGCATAAGAAAATTGCCTCCTACTTCAAAAAGTCTCAAGTCTAACTTCACACTTTGTGTTGAACAAAAGACGCATTTCTGACTAAAAATGGTTCCAGAATGTTTATGAATGAGAGCCCACGTAATGTAGAGTCTAGCACATTCTACCATACACTGTTTTAGAAAGAGCTTTATTCTGCAACTATTATGTCAGCACATATAGTGTCAATACTAATATGGCCTGATAGGGCCTGTGATTACATTGATAAACATTCTTTAGCAACAAAACACAGACATAATGATTCCTACCTACAGAATTCCAACACACAGGTAAACTCTGACCAGCCTGTGTTTGCTGAACTTGGCATCTGTACACACCTGTATATACCAATGTCAAAGTTTATGGACAATTGGACTAGTTTTGCTGGGCTGTCATGAGCATGTAATAGCAGTAAGCAGAGAACGCTTGTTATGAATTCTGTTACCCTGATTTGCAAAAGGCATGGAACAGAACAACAAATACCCCACTTGTTGTAATAAACAGCAAGATGATGCCATTTAAGGAGTTAGGCTTGGGTCTCACAATCTTTTCAGGTAAGAAAAATGAGACTGGGCACCTGTCCAGAGTAACTATCACTCACATAGAGAGGGTTTCAGAATAAGCAGAGGAATCTTCCAGACCTCCTTCTTGGTGCCCAGACTGCACCAAAAGAAGACTGGAAAGTAAAGCAAAAAACCAGAAAACTAAGCCAAAACCCCACAATATAAAGAATCCAAAGCTAAACCTGTTCTCTGACGCAACTGTCACTGCAAAAAAAGTCTCCTGTATCACAAGCTCTGTTAATTTCTATTCCATCAAGACATGCTGTAAGGACAATGCAATACAGGACACATTTTTCAGATACAGCTAACTGCATATTTAAGTGGTATCTGCAAATCAAGAGCAAACATGAACCAAAACAGACAAGCTGCAAATAACCACAATTTTACAGCTAACCCAGACAGAGCCCTATCATCTCATGCCCACTTAAACCTGCACTGTTGGACTGGCATTGTGGGAGCTGGTTCAGGTTTCAGAGGATGCTGTTGTTGTGTTTAAGTGGCTTCCTGAAGATAATACAAATCTGACACTGAGGAAGGAACAGAAAGCAAGTATCTCAGTTTCTGCCATATCCTAAGTGATGTCAACATGTATCAACTGATAACAAAACGGTAGCTACACAGTGGACTACAAAGGAATTGCTTTATTCTTCACCTAGTCTCAGCATATCCTGTCTCTGTAAGAGTCTCCAGCAGACCCTGTGCTGCTGGGAGCCCACTGAGCAAACTTAGAGGACCCAGGCTGTGGACGGGCAAGCCATCATTTCAATTCCAGCTCTTTTACAGAGCAAAAAAATATATACAGGTATATATTCTGTCTTTAGTAACTCTCAAGGCTACCACAAAAATCAGCTTGTCTGCCCAGAGAATGGAGACTAGCCACAGCTCAGTATGCAACAAGCATACAACTGGCCCCTAAAGAAATTTTAAGTGTTACTCTTTCCTCTGAATTTCCTCAGTACTGTTGAGTCTTTCCTGCCATGTTACCTGTTTTGTGCTCAGATTGCACAGTAGGATATCTCCAGCTGCTGTAGCAACACACACACTCTCCTGCTCTGGAAGATCTTCGACACCCACGATGCAGCCACTTCCATCCTCAGGCAAGAACCCATCCACAGTCAGGGAAACTCCTCTTGACACCTTGATAGAAAAAGGCCAGTGGCTTACTAATAATACATCACCTCTCTGGGATTTTTGCAGAAATAACAGTGTAAAAGACATAGGTGTGTTTCATCCTACTGCAGTTACACAAAGCACTACACAGTAGAAGAGAGTGTGTGAATGGCACCAGAAATAAGCCGAATTTAACCATAGGATAAGATCTTACAGTAAAAGTGATAGAAGAAAATGAGAAAACCCATCTGTGGAAGCAAACAATACACAACTTCCAATTTGCCCTGCTAATCATCTTTCAACACCCTTTTCACACTTCCCCACAGTATCAACATTAAGAGGTGCATGGGTAGCCGCTTAAAGTGTCCCACTGCTCTGAAGGGGGCATGCAGACTACTAGTCACAGCATAAAAAACAATTTCTAAGGAAAATAATTGGATGGTTAAGGTACAGCAATCTTTGAAAATTAAATCCCTGGAAAGCTTCAAGGGTTTTTTGTCACTTTATTTCAGAACTGAATGTACTGAAGGAATTAGATGCCTCAGACTTGTGTAGTGAGAAGAAAGCAACCCAGCTCTAACAGGAATTCATGACTCAATACCATTCTATTACTTTAGCGGTATGCAGGGGTTTTTTCCCCCGCTACTGAAAAGTTTCCAAAGCTTCCTCTCGTACTCTTCACTATCTCTTTGCGGGCTTGGTTCTGTTTCGTGAACCTGTCCGCATGCAACTGCTCGCCCGGTTGTGCTTAAGACTAAACCACGCGAACGACACGCGTCTAACACAGCCACGCTCCGAAAAAGGCAGATTTAGTACTTCAGAAACACAGAAAGCCTCTTCAGCCACCAAGATCACAGTGCAGCGGCTTCCACGGCACCGTAAGACAGCAGCAAGCGGCGGCGGGGAGCAGCGGGAGGGTCCAAGAACGCGGAGACACCGCGGAGAAGGGGGAGCCGCATCAGGAGACAGGCGATCTCCCGGCGAGCTCCCGCCGCCGGAGGTGCAACCGCTTCACTCCAGCTTTGCCACCAACGCCGGCCCCAACACGCCGGCAAGCACCGGAACCCTGCCCCGCAGCCGCGGCTCTCACCGAGTCCCCGGCGGGGCGCAGCTCCACGAGCCCGTACTGGGAGCCCACGAGAACCGCGCCGGGCTCGGCGCCGAGGCAGAAGCA
>WEZZ01004637.1:11937-24572 GCA_013400585.1 Chloropsis cyanopogon
GCCGGAGCCGCCATGGAGCCGGGCTTGGAGGAGCTGATGCCGCGGCTGCTGCCCGTGGGCGACTGTGACCTGGCCGAGGACTTCGACCCCACCGTGCCTCCCAGGACGCCCCAGGAGTATCTGAAGCGTGTCCAGTGAGTGGCGGGGCGGACGGGCCGGGGCCGGACCCGTCACCTCTCCGCGAGAGCGCGCGGCAGCCGGTGCTGCCCGGGCCGGGCTCCAGTGCACGGCATAGTCGGTGTTTTACACACCTGCAGGAGGGACAGGTACCGATCTCTTCCCTCTCGTGACCGGCGACACGACTCGAGGAAACGACATGAAGCCGTGTCAGGGGAGGTTTAGGCTGAATACCAGGAGAAGGTTCTTCACCCTGAGGGTGGTTGACCACTGGGAAGGCTCCCCAGGGCAGTGGTCACAGAACCAGGCATGACAGTTCGGGAAACGTTTGGACAGCGCCCTCGGGCACAGGATGTGATTTCTGGGCTGTCCTGTGCACGGAGTTGGACTCAATGATCTTGATTGGTCCCTCCATGATTTTATGAGTGTTTCAAAGGCATCCAGTATATATCGACCTGTTACAGGAAAAAAAAAAAAATGCAGCCCACTCGATTCTATTTTGTAGGATTGAAGCAGCTCGATGTCCTGACGTGGTCGTGGCACAAATAGATCCCAGAAAATTGAAAAAGAAGCCGACAGTAAACATTTCAGTAAGTTTGAGAGCTTTTACACATTTTGAGAGGGGAAAAAAAACCGAGAAAGATGTTACCATAATGATGTTTGTATTAATTTTGGGGAGTCATTGGCATAACTAGGTAGCACTGCTAGATTCTAAAAGCATCTACAGAATTAAATGTGTTTGAAGAAACTCCTGCTCAACTGTTGGGTAACAGCAGTCTATGGGGATCATCAATTTAATCAATTACTATTTGATATGCTGCTATTTTATTTCTGACTATTTATACTTCTGAGGAAATGAAATGTTGCATTAAATTTCACAATTATTTAATCATAAAACCTGCATACATTTTAGAAGAAAAATATATCCATGCCTGTCTTTGGGTTTAAGTCTATATTTAGCGTAAGGGTAGTAAGTGTAGCTAAGCTTTACTAAAGTTAGATGAAATTCTAGCACCATTTCTTTCCTTTTGGAAGGAATATTTTATTGGAACTTTACTGTTGAAGCAGATTTTTCTGTTGTTGCATTGCCCTGCCAGCTTGGTTTATAATCTACTAGTTAAATTAATTTAATCTACTAGCTAAAATAGTTAGCTTTTTTCCAACGATGTAATCTGAGATTTCATGACTAGATTTCTCAAAGAAAGTTTCTAATACTGATATGACCTTGTAACTTCTGCAGCCATTCTCTTCATCTGTCTCATCTGTGTATAGTGACATTCTTAAACGCTTGTAGAAAGATTTTGTTTAATATCTCTTTCATGCTAATCTTTAAAGCTGTCATATCTACTTATCTACCAAACTTAATTTCCTAGATGGTTTTATGGTCTTCTGTGTTCCTCAGCTTATATCTTGACAGGTAGAATGCCTAAGATTGATCATATCTGTCCTAGATAAGGAAAAAGCATCCCGTTTTTTTATGAGCAGGGAGATTAAAGCAGAACAATTGCTGAAAGGAAGCCCTTAAGTAATTCTTTTACAATGTATTTTGAACACTTAGTTTTCCTTCTGATGTACATATGAGAAGACTCAAACCAAAAAAATTTTGTCTAAACCAAAATCTTAACTCAGCCTTGGATGTGGTCATGAAATTACTTTTTTTAGATTAAGATTTCAAGGATATTGTTTGCCTGACAGTAAACATTTACTCTTGTAAATGAACTCTCTTGTTCTTAAGGGTTCTTCTTATAAAGCTCTCTTTACATTATAATTATTGCCAGTGTTTTCTCAGATTTGTGGATGTCAGCCTGCTCCTGAAGGATACTCTCCAACGCTCAAGTGGCAGCAACAGCAAGTGGCCAATTTCTCAGCTGTTCGTCAGGTACAAGATAGTCTGTGAGGGGTCTTGCACGGTCTAGATAGAACATATCTGTGCTTTACAGGGGATAACTTTATATCTCGTTAGAAGTGTTACAATTTTGTAGCAGGATAGACATTTATAGGCAAGTGTTTTAAGTTCTTGATAGCTAATTGAGCATGTAGTGTGTGGCTTTTAAACCTGATAAAAATCTCGAGAGTCCCATTTAAGAAATTCTCCTTTGACAAAAATAGGTCTGTATTTAGATTAAACGATACGGCGTAGTTGAGGAAGGACAAAAACCCCTATGATGTTATGCAGTTATATTAAAACATAGTGCTAGCAGGAAATGTTCTGCCAAACTCAACATTAACTAAGAACCAAGTGGATTCTAACCCATCAAGAGATGTATAAAGCCCATTCATACAGTCTGTTTAGGAACCTGTTGACAGAGGTGGCAACCCCTTATAAGGAGAAATACTGATTTGGTAAAAGATATTTGTAAGGCTGTAGAGTTAGCACAGACTTTAATCTTTCCTGATACAATTGCTTGAAATAACACAACAAGAACAGAAAATTAAGCAGTCTCAAAGTGTAAAGTTTCTAAGTTCAGCTAAGCTTTACTAAAGTTTTAAACTGAAGGAGGGTTGATTTAGATTAGATATAAGGAAGAATTTTTTTACAATGAGGATGGTGAAACACTGGCACAGGTTGCCCAGAGAGAGGTGGATGCCTCATCCCTCAAAACACTAAAGGTCAGGTTGGATGACCTTATCTATTTGAAGATGTCCCTGCTCATGGAAGAGTAGTTGGACTCAATGGCCTGTGAAGGTCCCTTCCGACCCAAATCTATGATTCCACCATTCTCTGTGCACAGCTCAAACAGGATGAAATGGAAGATATAATAAAGATGTAGGTAGAGGTCTTTTGTGACTCCAGTGCTGCAGACAGCACATTTACAGTGCGCTGATGCTGCATTGTAGGAGTACCTCAAGTATGGAGGTGTGACCAGCTAGGAGCTGCTCTAGCACTGAACTCTGCATAGGCTCATGTACCATGTTTTTTTCAGGGAGGAAAATTTAGGGAAGGAGGAGATCTGTACTACAGCATCTACACTGTAAACAGTAACTGAGCTACCCCTGTGTCTGCGAGGCATCACATTGCATCCTGTATATTAGGCAGAGTCTAAGGTTTTAGCAGAACTAAGGACACTGGCATACAAAGGCTTATTTACTGTATAGGTTTTTCTTTTATGCTCAAATCTATTATCTTCTCATCTGTGCCAGAATTAACACTGTGAAATATGAGCCTATCCTAAGAAGTATTTAAAACCAAAACAGAGTGCCAGAATTCACTTGTTCAACCACTGCATCAGCTGCTGTTACTTTGAGCGGTTTTAGTGGTCTTCTATACAGCCACAGGAACAACCGGAGTGGGAGACAAGTTCCTTCTGCTACAGAACATTAACAGCTCTCTTACAAGTAACTGTTAAGCAGGCCAATTTGTCTTTCACAGGATTCCTGCCAGGTAGAAGAAATGCACTAAGAAACCACACTTGCCTTCTTTCAAACAATTTTGTAGACATCTTATACGGATACACACTACTGTTGGAAACAGGATATTGGCTTTATGTGTGATTTTGGATTAAATCAAAGCAGGGCTTCTTTTTAAGATTGTTCTAACAAGAAAGCTTTTAAAGCTTTCTACGTCACCTTAACCTTATGTAACAGACTTCAAAATGCCTTCAGCTTTAACATTACTTCCAAAAAGTCAGCATGAGCATCTTAATTACATTTCTGCTAAGAGGCATGGGAAATATTTAGCTAGTTGTGCTGGCTATATATCTACTGATTTATAGAAAGTCATAAAATATACTTGTCATACATTTTAAGAATAATGAAGAGCCCTTGTGGCTAGGATAAAATAACTGCAGAGTTGAACTGGGATTTGACTTTGTTTCAATTACTCAGAGCCTGAACAAACACAGGAATCACTGGCGGTCACAACATTTGGACAGCAATGTTACTATGGTGAGTAGAATTCATAACAGTCCTCTGTGGTTTGTTTTCCCACTTATTGAATCCACAGTTAATCTTGCTTTATAGTTGCATGCAACAATTTATGAGTATTATCAAGTCTTTTCTCCAGTGTCTTCAAGATAACAGTATTACAGTTTTCATTTATTTTTATTTACTTCAGCCAAAATCAGAGGATGAAGAAGGCTGGAAGAAGTTCTGCCTCGGTGAAAGAGTATACTCAGAAATAGATGCACTATCTGATAATGAAAATTTAGGAATTGATTACATGAAGGTGAGTATACGACTTCTGTTTAATTTTCAGCAACTATTTTCTAGACTAACTGCCAGAAACAATTCTATTGTTCATTACCACTTGTGCCAAAGAGAAAGTAAGCTCTGGTGAACCCAGAAAGTCCCAGTGTACATTGTTTTTATGCAGAAACTAAGTGAAGCAGGAAATAAGAGATGTAGGAGCTCTTCAAATTTTGACTAAGTCATAAACTTATCAGTGGAAGCTTTCTTCATAGTCTGCTTTAGTGTTCTGTTGCACAGTGATATATGGTTACCCTCCTCATATGTGATACCCTACAAACATGCTCTTTACTGCATCGTTTTGAAAAAACAAAACTTTAGTAAGTAACAGTAGAAGCAAGGTGTTCTGGTACTTCACAGGACCTTCAACTTCCTTGAAGATACTTTTTTAATAAATTTCAAAGCTCAGAACAGACTTTCAAATCACTACAGGTATCTGAACATCAAATTAAAATCTTAGTGGAACAAAAATGTTTGTGATAATGTTTGCATTTTCCAACTTGCTTTTTTTCAGGTGGGCTTTCCCCCTTTGCTAAGTATTGTAAGCAGGATGAATCAGGTAAGCCTACCTCTTAGAATCATGTAGTGACACTGCCTAAATCATTATTTGTCATGTTCTGTTGCAGAAGGCTTATCTGTTTTTCTTTGCCTAAAGTAGGCAGTGGTTTATTACAAATTCTATTAATTGTACACTCAAAATGAAAGTATGTGTTCGTTATCTCACATTCAGCTACAAATAACTTTATTAACAAAGATTTTTCAGTGTTAGCTCTGAAAGTATCTTCTTGTTGCAGTTTCTCTATAGCAAATTTAACGTTTGAATTTTTGCTGAGTACCCCAATAGGTGCTTTACAATGTTTTTAAATGTCTCATTTAGTGTTTTAAGTGCAGTCCTTCAATTTGATTGTGAACTTCTATGTACATTGCCAGGCTAGAAGAATCACACTTATCTTTACTACATTTTCCACTTGCCACCATTGAACACAACCAACCAACCAGTCAGTGTGATGCTTCTTTCCTAATCTGTAGCTACTTAACCATAACTTTTCACTAACACAGAAAATTACTTAATTTCATACAAAGTTCTTTCCAAAAAGTGGTACTTTAACACTGACTTTACGCTTACATGTAACTTCAACCTGGAATAAATACTGTGGAGTAGAAATACTTTTTATATAATAAAATCCTTCAGGTAGAAGAGCAGCAAAACAAAACATTGCAGATACTATATTGTCTTTTTCTTTTCCTCTGTTGAAGGCAACAGTAACCAGTGTCTTAGAATACCTGATAAGCTGGTTTGGAGAGAAAAAATTTACTCCAGAACTGGTAATTTTTAATTTATTCTAACTACTTACACATGAATGCATTAAACAAAGAATAAATTGTTTGCAGTTTTATATTAAATTATTTTCTAAAGAGCTCTCTAGATGGTTGTATCATATTGTTACTTTCAAAACTTTCTTGATTTGATACTAAAATGAATATTCACAGTTGTTTTTGGAAGGCTAAAATTATCAAACATAACAGATAGAGACATAAAGAGTACTGCCCTAACTCCCTCCCCTTGGTATCACTCACCCCACTAACTTCAGCCATGAAGCTTGATGAGTATATAGCATACAGCACTTGAATGCAGTTTTAAGACCCATGCTCAGAATTAAAACTTTGTTATTTGAATCCTCACAGGGTAGATGGCTTTATGCACTGTTGGCATGCCTGGAAAAACCTTTGCTACCTGAAGCTCACTCCCTTATTCGACAGCTGGCAAGGCGATGTTCAGAAGTCAGGGCACTGGAGGTAAGATTTAATACAACTGTGCAGAGGACTTGGTGAATTTAGCAGGTAAGGAGGATAATTTTTCAGAAGTCTTAATAATTAATTTTTCATGTCCTAAATTTGCTTGAGAATGAAGGGAACACTACAAACAGACATAACATGGCTTGTAACAGCTTCTCTATTTGACACAGGTAACAAAAGAATTGCTGTAATATTTATCTCTTTTCCAGGAGAGCAAGAATGAAGAACAGATATCAGCTCTGAACTTGATAATCTGTTTAGTTAGTAGGTAATGGAACTTACACACTTCAACCAGTAATGTATGTCCAGGATAAATGTGTGATTTGTAGTAACCTAAGTCCTTTTAAAAGTTAAAGTTAATAAAAGTACCCTGGGCCAATGCAGCAAATATACTTAGCTGAAAGGATTTAAGATATACCTAAGAGTAAAGTAAGCTTATTCCTGTCTTCAGATGAGCCCCCTGAACCATGAAGCCATAATTATGATAGCAACATTAAAAGATGAGCTAGAAAGCAATGGGTTGGACAGCTTGAAGTAAGGAATATGTTGCATTGGAGGTTTCTTACCATATTCTCTTTCATTCCTAGGTACTTTGATCAACGTGACCTGGCTGACGAGCCTTCCTAGGCTGTTTTGAGAACATCCAGTATTTTGCATTGCCAGAGTACAAACAGCATTATCAGAGTTAACAGCAAGACACTGCATTGTTCAGACCTGAAGTAATACACAATCCCTTCAGAACACCCTCACAATTACGCATTTGGGACAGCCGTGAATAACTTCAGCTGAGTTTTAGCTGAGATTGTCAGTGTCTCCAATACCATCATCACCATCATTGTAAAGTGGTAACTGAAGTGTCCAGCATCATCTCCCAAGTTCCTGTCTTTGTAAACTACATTCTTGTTTAGAAATTTCTATAATCTGTATAATCTATGGACACTGCTATTTGGTGGAGTCTGAGGTTACATTACAAATGATTATTCTTTTTCTAACAGACTTCTTGAGGACTTTTTTAATAAATCTAAAGGATTTTAAAGACTGTTCTTAAACATTGTGGGTTTTCTCACTCCCTATTACTTAACAGCAGCCTTACTATAGAAATCTAGAGTTAGGGCTGAATGTGTTGGTGCCTGAGCTCTAGCACTGCTTAGCAGTTCAACTACTGCCAGCATGTTACTGAAACAATTGTTTCAGTAAAACACAAACATTACTACTTCTTGAGTAGTACATGACAGAAATAAACCATAGCTAGCAATTAAAAACAATTACATTAATATTGAGTTTATGCACAACAAGGTGGAATAAATTTCCTTCTTTGGCCCATATAGATGATCTTAGCCATTAAATCATTCTGACACAAGGAAGAGCTGCCAATTTTAGGGACAGGAGAAACTGCTGAACTATGTAAAAACAAGTTTTCTTCTACTGCCCCAAACCACAATCCTACAAAGGTCTCCACCTAACATCTTAAATGATGTGTGAGCTGTTAGCCCACGTGCCAGTTGCTGCCTCCCAGTTCAGAGTGAATAGGGAAAGGAAGCAGTTGGACATTCACATTGGGCAACACAACACACATTCCTTTCTTACTCAAATTTAGTCTTGGTCAGGATTTTTCTCTGTTCTCAAACTCTGCCTCTGGTCTTCCAGGCTCTTTTGGTAATTGAAATGTTGTGCTGTATATGTAGAGTACATGGTTTCTACCATGTGGACATTGTTACTTTGGTATAGAATAAATTTCATACCAAGACACGAGCATAGTGTTTAAGTTATTTCGATGAGCATTTATTATATATTTTGGAATAGTGCTGCACACTGCTATAATTTACATGTTATATACAAGACTGAGCCAAGATACTGAATCCACATACAAAGGCTTTTTAAAGTAGATACCCAGATTTGAATGTGCTCTACATCTTCTGTATCATCACCTGAAATTTACCTGCAAGAAAAGCAGAGTCAGATCACATTATTACCATTAGAATTATTTCTCCAAGTAATTACTTTCCTGTAGAATTTTTTTCAAAGAAATAGTAAGGAACATTTCAATCTTACAGTTTAATTGTAAGCAGTTGAGCCATTATTTAAATTTAGCATTAAAATTTTAATTCCACGCTGAACAGCTTTTCTCTTTTTTTTTCTGTAAGTTGACTGTGTCCCACGTGACAGATGTTTTGTCAGCTAAACCTAAAATTTGTGCTAAGTCTGTGGAAAACTTTTAATTAAGCAGCTTATGTAGTTACAATGGTCTTCACTTATTAACATCCTTAATGACTCCTATAGAGAAAGAGCTTCACTTGTGCAAGTAACCTTCTGGACACACATCCTTACATATTTGATACTTCTAAATGTAAATACAACTTTTTAGTTTTGCTTTCCACTCAACATCATGGAGGCTTATCCTCTGTCAGATTTTTCAAAATAATAAAGGATTTAGTGGCAAGCCCTATCCAGATGTTCACATGGACTCCTATGGCCCAGCAGCTTCAAACACATCCCACCTTGAAAAATGCTTATAACAGCAACACAGCCAGTCAGGAAAGTTACCAAGTGAGCTAATAATTGAATACTCCAAGTACTACTTACATGCAGGCATTGATGAAACTTCAGCTGTTACAATACTCTTTATTCCCAGATTTGATAGGCCTCCTCTGATTAGTCCACAGGTGAATGCTAAATACTGAATAAAAAGTTGCACTTCAAATAAATGTCAACAGTGAAGCGTGTTGATAAAGATTGAAAAGTACTCAAGAACACAACTTGGACAACAGAAAACCATGGAGGTTTTGAGAGACTTTGTCAGGTCTCTAATAGGTGAAAGCTCCAATATTTGGTAGACTGGAGTTCACTACATGGATTGTTCTCATTAGAGGCAGTATTTTGAGTCACTTTTCATTAAACCTGTAGGAACTTATTATCCTTAAAACAATTATTCCCAATACTTGGCTGAAATTAGCAACTGGTATTGAAGTCAACAAAGGAGAAACAGTCCAAGACACCATTCTTGCTCAGGCCATGCCATAGAACACAAACACCTGCAGATATTTAAAATGTGTGTTGCACAATAGAAGAAACATTTCACCAAACAAAAAAAAAAAAAAATCCCAAGGACAGCAGGTAATTGGGAGGACTAAGATGAAGAATTAAGAAACCATAAAATAGAACTGAATGTCCCCTTTTTTAATTCATTGAACCAAAGTGCTCTACAATAGGTTCTGCAGAGGAACTGATTTTACCTGAACTCTTACCATAACTCAGCATCGGCACTCAAAACTATTTTTAATTGGTGGAAGATCTTTCTGAACATTCACATAATCTCAGAAGCTTGTTTTACATAACAAATAGCATCGTCCAAATGTGTTTTTGGAATTTAAAAAAAAGTTTCTGAAAACAGATGCTTCCCAAAGAGAAAGAATCTGTGTGACAGCGGCGGGTAGTGGCAGACAGGCGCTTTCACTGTGAAGTAACTCAAATGTAACAGCAGCCGGTTTCACAACAACCATGACCATTTTTTGAACTAGAAATCAAATCCACTGTTCTAAAACAGAGTGAGTTTCTAAAAAGCACACAGGTTCTGTAGGCATATCTTTAGGTGCCTTTAGAAGAGTTTGTATCTATTTAATTACAAAACTTAAAGTTATTAATAGATCAAGGTAATTAAAATGAAACTGGTTAGACCCTCCCCCACATAAAATCAAAGGGTACCTTTGGTGCATGTTCTAAATACTGCTTTCCTGCAGACATTTGTGTCAAGAGACGGAATTTATTGTCTTGAAGGACGTAAATACCCTGTTTAAAAAGAAAAAATTGTGCAGTAATATAAAATCCACGTTTTCTGTGAATGGATTTGATTTGTAGATAAAATACATATGATCTCAGGCTGAAAAATAAAATTTTAGATTAAGGCATATGTGATTTAAGTTTAAATTGTATTATTTACTTATAAGGAATATCAAAGGAAAATATACTTAATTGTGAGTATACAACAAAACCCCTAGATACTAATATTATCAGTGAGCCCTAAAAAATGTTTATGTACATTTCTTCTTGGAAGAGTCCTTCCAGAGATCAGAAAAATAGTTCCATACTAGAAAGTCTTTGGTAATATATCAAATACATACTGATTTTTACATTCAAATCTCAATCTTCATTGTGTTTTGCACACCTCTACTCTTACTCAGTGGGAATTATTTTTCTTAATAGCAGTACAGGCAACAACACCCAGCAGACAACCGAAGAAAAAGTCTGGCTTTTTCTACAATACAATTTTGTGCAACAATATGCAGCTTAATAAATTAAGTATAAACACAGTGTAGCTTTATCTACACCTGCCGTGTTAATTTCCTTGCTGCTGACTGTGCTACTTTGGAATTTCGTAAGCCTGGAACTTAAATTAAGGCTGCATATACAATTAAGATCTTAAGCTCAATACTGCAGCTTTTTTTGAATTAAAACCCCAGATTTCTAAAGTAATAATTATTTGTTACTACTTGATGAACAAGTCACTGAAAAATAAAACTTATTTCATTTGGCACAGTCCTTGTACAAATTCTCTTCTTCCTAATTTGACACAACAGGGAAATGGCCATAAGAAAACCAAGTGATTCAATTAGGAAAAAGATTTTTTACTCTAGTAAAATGGCTCCTTAAGTTATTTTGATCTGGCTTTAAGAACTGTGGCTGTTGATACAGGAAAGCACATGGATACAGCACAATGTCACCAACATGCAAATCTGGGAATTTTTTCCACTGTTTCTTATACAAGTATTTTCAATAGATTACAACTGTCTCAACTGCTGAAAACTGTTTAACAGTCTTCAAAGTAAAAAAATCACTTCACAGCATTCATTCTATTTAAATAGATGTTAGGAGAGTAACATCACTTTTTCACTATTTTTTACTAACATTTATTAAGAGATTAAAAAGTTCTTGTTTAAATGTTAATCAACTGTAATCATTACTGTCCCTTCTGTAACACTGCAACAGTGCATATGAAATTCAAAGCATTTCGTCTTTTCAAACAGGGTGGCAATAAAGACATCATAGGTAATTATTAAATTGTATTCTACAGCCACATGATAATATGAATATTGAAAGACATGCTTTTTAAACAAAACAAATATGGAACATTTTGGGTTTCTTATCTGGTAATTAATTCTAGACCAAGAAAAACAAAAAATGCACTAGCAACTCAAAACTCTAACCGACTTTCCAAGTTAAATCTTAATCTACAGCATTAGTACCTGGTGATTAGTCCTTAGGTTATCTATTTGTTTTTTGAATACCGTTGTCCAAAAATCTTTGCAAATGAACTTCATAATATCCAATTCATCCTTGAACCTGGCAGTGTCTTTTGTAAACCTAAGAGAAAAGTGAGAAATATATCAACAATGATGGTACACATAACCTTACCAATAAGACATAGAAATAATTTTTAAATTGTATCATACAACATAATTTTTGAGGTTATTATAGAAATTAGTTTTCCAACCATCATACAGCATCATTCTTGCTTCACTGTCCATTCATCAAGCATTTAAACTTAAGAGCAACACAGTGTTATCTTAGTATCTGCAATAAGATAGCATAATAAATTATTTTAATTCCATGATTATCAACCATAGTTGACATACAGAAAAAAGGAAAGTGCTCCATCAGTTTTATCTTCAATAAGGTATCTAAATAGAAGACAAACAAAATGCTCACACCTACCTATACTAGTCCTTGGAAGGAGTCGTTCAGTTAGGCAAAAGAGCTCTAACATAGCAACAAGCATGTAAAACTTTTTCCCACTTTTCAAAAGGGGCCTCTTTCTCTTGTTTATTTCAGATTTCTCTCCCCTGAGAGAAAGACCCTCCTTGGGGGTCTTTATCTGGCACTAAAGGACCACTTTATTAAACAAAAGCATGACTTCAGAAACTCAAGAATCTCCACAGGACCTCGGAACGAGGGCGCTGGAGTTGCCCAAGGGCCCGAGCTGCTCAGTCGCCGACTCGCAAGGACTGAGAGCACTTTACGAAAACGAAATAGTGCAACAGCCAATCACAAAATTATGCTTAAGAAGCAAATCAGAAAGAGAATGAAGTCACAAATCTACCAGAAGCAGGAAACATGCAGAAGTCTACACAAAGTAGAATTAAAGATAGCTCAAAGTATTAAAAGTAACCACGTACCCTGACTCGGTTTTCATGACGGGCAGCACTAGGAAAACAACACACTCCAAAACCGCCCCGTGATACGCAAACACAGGTCCTCACAAGAACGAGATACGAAAAGAGGAGGTGCCAGAACAAGAGGAACGCACTTTCCCGTCCAGCCACAGCACCACGCTCTGCCCGGGCAGGTGTGCTTTACCGGCGAGGTGAAAGCCCCGAGAACGAGCAGCGGCTGCCAGGGCCCGGCGGGGACTCACCTCTCGATGAGCCCCTGCCCGACGCGGAAGCCCATGCTCTCCAGCTTGGTGGTGCAGCGCCCGTTCTCCTGCAAGACACAAGGCGCCACGGCCGCAGCGTCAGCCCCGGCCGCTGCCGGGCGGCCCC
>WEZZ01004637.1:25855-36677 GCA_013400585.1 Chloropsis cyanopogon
GGAGCGCAGGACGGAACGGCCGCGGGCCCGTTGGGCCGGGCGGGCAGCAGCGCCCCGGGGGCCGGGCAGGCCCCGCTAACAGCGCCTACCGTCTCTTTCAGGCCCCCTCAAAACAGACTGTTAGCCCTCGCAGGCCCCGGTGGAGGTAGAGGGCGTGGGAGCTTATTGCTAAGGTAAGGAGCGCAGAGCGGACGGTGGAGTTTCATCCATCCTTTCTCTGGCAGTGGTTCGTGCCATTTCGCTGAGTGTCGAGTGCTCCTCGTTTGCCTCCGCTGCATACTGCGGTACTGTTTGAATGAGCACCAGAGCTGCCCCGCAGGGCTTTGGGGGTTAAATTTAAAGCGCCTTTTCATTTCGAGTTGCGGCAAGTCTAAATGGGTGGCTTTTGCCGACCTTCTCAGCTGTTAGGCTGAAAAATAAGGGGAAACGTCAAAATGAAGGGAGGTATTGTGTGGTGGCTGGGACCAAATCAGGCTCTTGGTGATTGAAAAACTGGTAGGCGCTCCAGGAGGGGTTTCAAAACACATGTAGATGAAGCCACAACCTGAAAATTACTGCAGATAAGATTGTTTGAACACAATGGGATGCTTGTTTCAGTGTAACTACTCAGTTAAATAAGTGCAGAAATTCAAGGTGAAATTAGATGGTTTACAAGCAATGTGTTTGAATACTTTACTGCAGTACTAACAGTAAATGGTGATAGAGCTGAATAAAATAGATGTTTAATCATGACCGTAAAGCAAAGTTGCAGTTCAGCTGTGCAGACTTGAAGTGGTCCAGGGATTAACCTAACTTCTTCTAAGACCACAAGTGTTTTCTTTTTAGGCGTGGATTCTCGGACAGTGGAGGAGGACCCCCAGCCAAACAGAGGGATCTTGAAGGTGCATCCAGTAGGTGAGTGCAAAAACTAATTCAGCCAATTTGGTTTTCCAAATGAGAATTTGTAACAGTAAACCAAAAACTGGTAATAACTGGGGCCTTTCACTGTCTTCTTTGGAGATTATTTACTGAAGACTTGTTGGGAATAATTGGGGTCGTAGCAAATCACTCTGGTGAAATCTTTAGATTTCCATGCCTTAGAGCAACATAAAGATGGTAGCAATAATATAAAGACAAAGATATTTGGAATTTTTCAGTTTTATTTGGCATACAGTCTGCTAGATTACATTCTTCTTAGTAGTGACATTTGTTTACAGTGAACACAAATTGAATTATGACTGAGATCTCCTGTTCAATAAGTTGAATACAGGCAGTGTGACAATGAACTTGGGTTCTGAGCTTTCACATCTGGTTCCAGATCCATCAGATGTGACTGGTAATAGTGAGCTTAAGTGCTGTGGGCGTTAAATGTGCAGTGGTAGTTCTTGACCAAAGCAAAGCTTGCTTTGGAATTTTTGAGTTAGCAGAAAATGGAGCTGGGAAAAGGCAAAGTGATGTGCCACAAAGCTGAAAGTGAAGGCTGAAAATACCTTCAACTTTATTATTTATTTTAGGATTTATTTTAGGATTTATTTTATTTAGATAATTTATTTAAAGTTGTTCTTTGTTAAAGCCTTAGTTCATCCATGTCTCAGGTGGTAAGCCCTCTGCCTCTCTCCCATAGGTATTTGGTGGGTAACTTGAACAGCATTTCCTGTTTAAGAAATTATACCAACCTTTCCATGTCTATGCAGTTAAGTCTGTCTAGTGATCCCTTTACAGCAGTAGCCATTTTAGAGGTATCTGGAAAAGCACAAACATTTAAAAGAATGAATACCAAATGTTATTTAAAAAGTCAAATATGGTATTTGTGAATTCTTCTTTTTTTACTACTCTGTAAGTTGTATTAAAAATTAAACTGTTCTGTCTCATTGATTTTCACCAACAGTAGATTCTGTCTGTAAAATGTTACTTACTGGTTGTTGTAACAGTGGGGATATTTTACCAAAGTGTTGGTTCTTCTGACTAGACATGCTTGTATTTTTCTCGTGCTGGAAGAGATTTAGATTCCCTAAATACATGTTCTCTGATGACCACTGGCTTTCTTCCTCAGGCTGGGTGGAGAACGTCGGACAAGAAGAGAATCACGCCAAGAAAGCGACGCAGAGGATGATGATATTAAAAAGGTAATATATAGTAAATGGAGCTGTGCAAGAAGAAACCTACCTGCAACACGATGAACTAAGTCATTTGTTTGTCTTCCTTGTAGCCAGCGTTGCCATCTTCTGTTGTTGCTACCTCCAAAGAGCGAACACGTCGAGACCTTATACAAGATCAAAATATGGATGAGAAAGGAAAACAAAGGTATGCAGAAATCTCTTCTACACTAACGTGATACTTTTGAGTTCTACCATAGAAAGTAGCTTTAGATTTAAAAGATACTGCACACAATATCTTTGCGTGTACAGTGTTGTGTATCAAAGATTATGGTATAAAATTTAATTTGAAAAGTATTCTCTGAAAATACTTCACAAGCAGCAGCATGTGCATTGTTCACGTAACTGACATGGATTCTACTTTTCAGGCCACCTACAGGAACAGGTTTGCTAGTGCTGTTTTAATGTTGTTTGAGTAAGACATAAATATCTGTAGCTTCATTGGTTGCTTAATGTCTTGGATTATTACAGTTGTCTTGGCTTATCATTTATTTTGTTAGTTGAAGTAGGGTTTTGGATATGGTTCCTTACTCCCTCTGCCTCTGTTTTTTTAAATGAAATAGTTCCATCGTGTTTCTTTTCTCGTACTACTTTGACTTCTTGTGTGTACAGTCTTGCCTTCATTTCACCTGCTGCTGTTTAGATTCCTCCTATGTATGTCTCCTTTTTCCAATGTTTTATTTTTCTCAGGGCTATTAAAATTCTAACTAAAATGCAGCCCTATAGGTAAGAGGTATTGGAAAATCAAATTTGCTACTGTGTTCGACCTCTTGGATTCAGTCCACTTCAGACTGCAAGTGCAGTAGTAATTATACCCCAAATAAACAGAAGAATTAGAACTGGAATAAGGAACAATAGAAATCTTCTCTGATAAGTCCCCACAGATCAACTGGCACTTCACTTGCTTCTTTTAGTTATAACCCCACTTGAAGTCTTCCATTACTGGGTTCTAACTGCTTCCCTTACAGGGAGGCTTCCAAAATTCTTACTGAACTTCCTAGAGCTTCAGGCACTAAAAGCTTGTTCCCTCAGAATTGCAGTTTTACTGCTTTTCAGTTCAGTAGTCTCTAAGGAGATAGGAAAACCAGTATTAGTCTCTATGAATTGTGGTGAAGAAGGCTCTTTAAGAGGACAACATCCCCTGAACCCCTGATTTTGCTCGGTGTTTTCTGGGATGTCATTCATGTGCGAATGTACTTTCAGTGATCTCTGGCTTTCAATTTTTATCTGTTCCTATTTCTACTATTTAATATACTTTTACCTTTCCATGTGAGGTTTGTGCCACTGAAATAGGGTAGTACTTAGGGAAGACAGTAGCATTTCCTTTCTCACTTAATCAGGTAAAGCTTCAAGGCAAATAAGAAAGTCTGCATCATGTTGTAAAGACTTAATTTGGGATTTTTTTTCTCACTTAATTTTCTCACTTAATCAGGTAAAGCTTCAAGGCAAATAAGAAAGTCTGCATCATGTTGTAAAGACTTAATTTGGGATTTTTTTTCTCACTTAATTTTCTCACTTAATCAGGTAAAGCTTCAAGGCAAATAAGAAAGTCTGCATCATGTTGTAAAGACTTAATTTGGGATTGAGTGAAAATAAATGCAAGGTGAAGGTCAAGAAACTAGTTCCCCTCAGAAGAAGGGAATTTGTTGAAGAATTTTACTTACTTTTCTCAAAACAACCCCTAATTGGATGAGAGCAGTTCTGGTTTCATCGCACAGTGCAGTGTCTCATTGTTGGGCAACTCTGATAGATAAGCTTTCACTCCCCTGTGGCTCCATTTCTCCTTGATAGTCTAAGCAGATTGTGGAGAGGGGAGTGTATGCTTTTTAGAAAATCCAGTTTGCTCCCTTATTGATAGCTCACACTGTATTTACTTGACTGTTTTTTCTTCAGTACTCTCTGCTTTAAGATATTGAAAAATATTTCCTTAGCATTATTATTTCCAGATGAAAAATGTGCAGGCTTCCAGTTTTGCCAGTGCTAGCTGTTCTGTATTGCACGTAAGAGCTGTGTCTTACTCGTAAGCAAAATGATATGTCAGTGTAAATTATATCCTGGACTGTTGGCACAGTCAGTATGTCTTCTATTGCTAATGGCCTTGGGTACTGCTGGGCCTTTAAAAATAAGTATCTTTGAGGTGGAACGTTTCTCTGATTATTTATACAAATAAAAATCTTAGTACTGGACTGAATCTCAAATTTCTTTTTGTTGTGGATTTGTCTTTTTCAGGAATCGACGTATATTTGGCTTGTTGATGGGCACTCTTCAAAAATTTAAACAGGAGTCCACAGTTGCTATTGCTACTGAGAGGGTACTTACTTTAAATTCTATCAGGTTGTAAATAATAAAGCAAAATATTGTTTGGTTAAGTTATTTCAAGTAAGAATGAATGTTCCCTACTGTGTAGGTTGCAGGTAGGTGCAGCAAATTGGTGAGTGCATGTAGGTTTTTGTTTGTCTTAATTCAGGGGAATGAGGGTGGGAGGCAGGAAAGGCATTCTTATTGTGACTTTGTAACCCTGTTTCTGACCCTGGTATTGATTACTTTCAGATTCAGTGTTTGGGTTGTTTGCCTAACTCATCATGTGGCACAGAAGACCAAAGTTCACTTTTGCCTGCTTGCATTAGAGCAAAAAGCTGTTTATCAGGATGGTCTAGAAATATAGAGCCCCTGTCTAATTTATAGCAGTATGTGTTTGCACAAAGAGACTTTGAGGAGTTACTGCTCCTTGCAAAATTTTTCTGAGAATCCATATGGAGATCTTTTTTTGTTCATACATACACACTTGGTATAAATCAAAGTCAAGGCCTGAGGAGTTTTACAGCACAGCTATTTTGTTGTCCAGGCAGTAAATTTTATTATTGACAATTATTGTACAATCTGAGCACATGGCAGTCTAGGGCACACAAATGGCATTCCTGGATAGTAGTAATATATATAAGTAGTAATTAATATGCTGGAAGTGTTCACAATATAATTTTTGTTGGTCACAAACACCAGTCTGCAGTCCTTCATTTGTTTCTCGAGGAGTTTATGTCTTTCTCTCCCAAGTGGGAAATTTACCTGATTTCCCTGATACCTCAAATACATTCCTTTCATTTTTCTGCCATTGGGGGAAAAAACCCAACCTGTTGAAGCTTATATTGAATATTTAAGTCCAAACTGAAAGATAGTAAAGTAGACAGAGATTCACAGGGGCCCATAACCACATAGTTAAACCAACAAAAAATTAGGTGCCAGCAAGCAGTGACACTCTTCTTCCATTAGTTGTAGTTTAGGAGGTATTTCCTAATGTGTTTTTAGGAATGCCTTTAATGGTGTAAATAATTGAAAATTTTTAAATGGATCAAACTAGAACACTTTCTCTTGATGTAGGAAAAAATTAAGAGGGTATTTCATTTCATTTAGCAAAAGCGACGACAAGAAATTGAACAGAAACTTGAAGTGCAAGCAGAGGAAGAGAGAAAGCAAGTTGAAAATGAGAGGCGAGAACTGTTTGAAGAAAGACGTGCTAAACAGACAGAGCTGCGGTTGTTGGAGCAAAAGGTGGAGCTTGCGCAGTTGGTGAGTTTTTGTTTTGTTCTTGGTCCTTCTCTTGTTTAAACTATTCTTGTGTATCTCAGGGTTATTTTCTTTCATTTCTCAGCAAGAAGAATGGAATGAACATAATGCTAAAATAATTAAATACATAAGAACAAAGACAAAACCTCATTTATTCTACATACCTGGCAGAATGTGTCCTGCTACGCAGAAGCTGATGGAAGAGTCACAGAAAAAGATGAATGGTAAGTGGTCTTTGTGACACAAAGGTCCTTGTTCTTGCCTCCCTTTGCTGTACAAATTTTATTTAAGTCTCTGCTTAAATACGTGAATTTCATGCTTAGGACAAACTATATTCTTACACGGGTGTTCATAAGTGGAAATTACTCTTTCAGTGACTTATTTTTATATTGAATGGGATTTGATTCTCTTACAAGTCAGAAGATGCATATGCATAATTTCAGAGGTATGTTAATATTAGCTTTAGTACCCAGATGTATCCAAGTGCAGCAACTTCATTTTTGAAAAGGCAGATTCTGTGAAGACCCAAGGAACGGCAGGTGTTTACAAAGCATTTGAGAAGTATTTTCTTAAGCACAGCATTAGAACTTTGTGATGATTTTTTTACCTCAATGTGTGTTCATTTCTGTTTCACAGGATGACTATATTTTTCTTTTGGAAAACAATTTAAAATGCTCCGATTGATGGTAGTCTTACTGTTCTTTTTTTATTAAACTAAGAATGTATTGGTTTGTTTATTCCTTTGGCACTTTTCTTCATTTTGTGGGGTTGGGGGGTAAGAGAAGGTAGCTAACCTATCTGCATAGCCTACAGTAATTAAGCTTTCTTAATACCAAGCTAGCTTTTTGCTTATTTTTACTGTCTTTTGTTTACCTTAGGAAGTATAACCTTAATAGATAAATACTAGCAAATTAAGGTATTATTTTGACATACTGTTGGTTGGTTTGATTTTAATGAAGTCAAAAAGGTTTTGTTAGCTTAGATTTAGAGCTTTACTGTTTGAACGCTCAGCTGAGCTTACTCTCCCCTTTGCTTTGTTTTCTTAAGGTAACTAGCAGTCTTTTTCATTATGCATGAATGGCTTGCTCCTTCAGAAAGAACAAGGTTACAGTATTTATTAGTTGAACAATCTGATTACTTACTAGCTCATAGTTAGAGGGTAAGTAGACTTCAGTGTCTGTAGATTATCTTAACTATTATTTATGCATTTATTCCCTAGCACTCTTTGAAAGCAGGAGAAACGAATTTGCAGAGCAGATTAACAAAATGGAGGCCAGACCCAGAAGACAATCTATGAAGGAAAAAGAACATCAGGAGGTGCAGAATGAAGAAAAGAAGGAAGAACAGAACAAGGAGCAGGAAGAGGGTAAGGTGGCTCAGCAGGTGGAGGAGATGGAGACAGGTAATCAGCACAATGATGTAGAAATGGAGGAGGTAGGGGAGGAAAAGGGAAAAATAGGTTCAGGTTCAGGGCACAGTGATGCAGAAAAAGAACAGGAAGAGGATGAGCAGAAACATGACATGGAAATGAAGGTAGAAGAGCCTACTGAGGTGAGGGAGAATGACAAGCAACAGGATGGTCAGCATGAGGAGGTCACAGTTGTAAAAGAGGAAAGTGAAAACATTCAGCCAGTGGATAATGAGCAGGATGTGGCTGAAATAAATGAGGCAGATAGTGTAGAACCTGTAGAAAATGAAAATGGCAGAGAACTAGAACCAGAAACAGAGTGTGATGCTCAGCCAGAAAAAGTGTGTAATGTTCCTTCTCCCAAGAAGGAGAAAGGTATCAAAACAGAAAATAATGCTGAAGCTGAAGAAACACAGGAGAAAACACCTGAAGCTCAGACAGAATCTGTGGCTGAGGCTCTGTCTCAGCCACAGTCTGTGCCACTAGCACAATCACCTCAGTTGTCTCAGTCCACTCAGGATACAGAGCCCCAGACAGACAAGGATGAAAATGCAGTGGTGTCTGTAAAGGTGGTTGAAGCCCAGGCAGAGCAGAATCAGACACCAAGTGCAGAAAGTAAGAGTAAGACTAGGAGTAGAAGCAGGGGTAGGGCGGGGAACAAGACTGGTCATAACCGTAGCAGCAGCAGTAGTAGCAGTAGCACTTCAAGCAGTACCACCAGTGCAAGTAGTTCCAGTACTGGCAGCAGCTCCAGTCGCAGCAGTTCCACCAGCAGCAGCACTACAAGTGGGAGTACGAGCAGGGACAGTAGCAGCAGTAGCTCTAGCAGTAGTGAAAGTAGAAGTCGAAGCCGAGGCAGAGGGCATAACAGAGATAGAAAACGCAGAAGGAGCACAGACAGGAAGCGAAGGGATGCTTCGGGAGTAGATAGAAGTCACAAGTCCTCAAAAGGTGGTGGTAGAGATACTAAAAGCTCAAAGGATAAAAGTTCAAGGTCTGACAGAAAGAGATCTATATCAGAAAGTAGTCGGTCAGGCAAGAGAACTTCACGGAGTGAAAGAGACCGTAAATCAGACAGGAAAGACAAAAGGCGTTAACAGAAGAGACCAAGCTTCCTTAGCCTAATCTTTGCAGCAGAAGATTATTTGAGTGAAAGGATTCCTTTTAAGGAGGAAGAGAAGGCTGCCTTAAGAATTGCATGCTGTAAAAAATCTTTTGGAAAAATGCAGACTGTTTACCAGGCATTCTTGTACTTTTTACATAATTTTGTAAAAGGTTACTTACCAAAATTATGTGAAGTTCCTGAAAATGTAAAAAATAAAAGATTAACACTCCTTTGCTTTTTTTTTTAAATATCCTGTACTCATTAAGATCCTCTGTATATTTTAATAGGTAAACCTTTAAAGTAGATGTGATCATTTCTTCTGTATCATACACCTTTTTTTGTAGAAATAAATGTGCATTTTAAATAAATTGTTTGAGATGTCCTGTTGACAATTAAATTCCCCTTTTTAGATTATATGTAGGAAGGCAGTGTTGCAGGAAATACTAAATTTTGCCTCTCCTCTCTATTCCTTGCAAGAATGGGAATTTTAAGACCTAGTAAAGCAAATAATCTCTCCAGTGCTGGGTAGGAAGGCAGAGTAATTGATTTAAATCTATACTTTTTGGTTTCTTCTGTGACTGCAAGCTCTTAGTCAATTCTGTCTATCCTCCAGTTTTATAAACATTTCCTATCCATAGGCAAGCAGTAATTAAATGGGAATGTTAATACTGGCCAAGGTAGCTCAAGTCAGTCTGGAAAACCACTCTCACCTGCTTTCTGCAGGTGCTTTGGTAGTATTTGCATCTGTGTTCTAGATATAGATAATCTGTTCAATGATGACCCTTGTTTTGGTGGCCAGTGGAAGAAAGACATCAGCTTGCTTCTCCACCAGGATTCTTTTTGTTTAAGTTGCAGACTAATCTTTGATCCCTTCATACCACTAGGAATAATTAGATTGCAGTGTTGGAGTAACCTGGGACTACCTAATACTAATGTTGTGTGCGTGCAAGAATGCTTTCTGAATGTATTTAATAAAATTCAAGGTGGTATAGTGTTATCTATGAAGGTGAATACTGTTTTTATATAATTTTGTATGGAAAACAATAACATCTGTTGCTTTGTTCTGTACATGTGCAAATAAATGTGGCTTTGTAGACTACTTACTCTCTCGTTGCCTATGATCGTCTCTATTAACAGGTGTATTACCTTAGTCTTTCTACATTAAGGTATGAATTCTAATTGCAGGTGGCTGTACCTTACAAGCTCTGTATCCAGAATTATTCTTAAGGCTTTTAATTGTCTATTAACTGAGTATGAAACTGTAGTGCTATAATCTATGCTGTCTTGACAGGAAGAGAATTGTGTTATCTGAAATGCCAAATCACAGACCAGGAAATCCTACAAAGATTTCAGTATTGAAGGACACATAAGCTTGGTTTAGTGTATAAAATGCCATATACACCCCATTTTTCTGGAAGGTAGTTGCCAAGTTCTAGCTTGGAGTGTGTCAGTTTTCATCTGAACTCAACAGTAGTGACAGATTTATGTGTTCTGAAATGCTCAATGTCATGACTTCAAAAAATGTGTCTAGTAAGGGATGGAGTGCAGCACAAATAGGCTGTGGGAAAACACGGGCTCTTCCCCTTTCTGGAGTTCAGATTCTTCAGTCCATTTGCTACTTCAATATCCTGCCTCTGCCTTTCTACAACAGTAATTTTTGTTCTTGTCAGTATTTTACAACAATGTTTCCTTCCCTTCAGGGAATCTGGTGGTGTCTTCTTTGAAGGACAAACAAAAGTTCAAATGCCTTATTGAAGATGTTAAAGAATGTTCTACCAAAACAAAACTTTAAATAACTGAGTAAATGTTACTGGTCTGCGTGTTTTGACTACTTTCAGGTTTCAAATTGCCTTTGGAAGCCATTTTAGTTTTTTCAATTAATTTTACTTTTTTTGTAACATTAAATAATTCTAATGCTTCTTATTTTGAGCTTGTGTGATTCACTGCTGTAGTGCATTTACTGCACAGGTTTAAATGGCTGGTGCTGGAGTCAGTGTGCAAATCTTCTGTTTCACAGCAACATGTTACAGGGTTTATGAAAACAATAGGATGGTGGGTCCAGTTGCTGAGCTAAGGACTGGATTGTTTACGTTGTTTCAGGTTATATTCCCAGCTGCAGTGTTTCTGACTGAAAATACAGGAGCTTTGTTGCTGCATCCGAAGCTGGTGATGTAACTGATAGTTTAATGTTTGTTAGAAGAAACTTACTACCATTGTTAAGCAGTGCCATTAATTGTTAGCATTCCTAGATCTAAGCAGCTCAGTGTAATATGAACATCAGTGTGTGATAACTCTGAAGTTTTCTAAAAGCTAAGTATTCCAATCAATATTCCACTACAAAAACAGTGTAAGATGGTGGTGTATACTATTACCACCATAAAGCAGTAGTGTTTCTAGTAATTGTTACATTTTCCTTCAAGGTCCCCTCCTCTTATCCTGAAACAATATCAGAGCTGTGGATAGGAATGAGACCATGAAAATAGCTGACAACTTCAAGACTAAATTTGATGGAACAGCTTGTATTTTCTGAGTATTTAGTGCAGCTAGCATAGAGGTAGGAAATGATAGAAACATTTTCTTATCCCTTCCCCACAGTGGTGAGTGGAGATCAAA
>WEZZ01004639.1:0-13186 GCA_013400585.1 Chloropsis cyanopogon
TTTTATTTTTTCTTTTCTTTTTTCATATAAAATTCTACTATCTCTTTACAGATGTTTAGTTCTTTACCAAGAATAGAAGTCATTAGGATTAAAGGTACACATTTGGCACCCTTCCATTATATCATAACAACATCCATGGGCTCTACCAAAATAGGATTTTATGGTATACCTTGTAATAGCACATGATAATAGCTGCACTCCATTGAAATAGCTAATATTCCTTCCTCCACCTTTTAGTACTGTAGAGATGCAAAAATAGGTAACTTCAGAAGGAATTTAGCAAACAGGTACTGGTGAGATGCAGGATGGGGTTAGTGAAGCCTGAATACATTTTATGTACATAGGATTTGGAGGTGATGGTCTTCTAGTCATGATATCAGT
Organism: Chloropsis cyanopogon; assembly: GCA_013400585.1. Lineage (NCBI taxonomy): Eukaryota > Metazoa > Chordata > Aves > Passeriformes > Irenidae > Chloropsis > Chloropsis cyanopogon. The sequence continues at coordinate 382 of WEZZ01004639.1, forward strand.
ATGAGATTATGTCTTTCTAGGGCAAAGCCATCAGGCACTTTCTGACATTTTGATAGAAGAATAAAACCCGAAAGGCTCTAAAGATTAATCTCCTCTTTAAATTATATTCTCCTCTCTAGTATTTTGCACTTATGGCTGATGGTTTGATACAATCCTATACAAGTAGAAAAATAACAGGATTCTGTAGATTGAGTATAGGATGAGATGTTAGGGAAAACTTGAGTTTAACCTTAAATCTAGCAATCTGAGATTGGAATGATGGCTAGTTAAATGAACCCTCACTTTCTCAAGTGTTTAAATCAGAGAGGAAATGTCTTTCTAGGAGATAACCTCACCTCCAGTGACAGTTATGAAGGAAGAAGAGAATTCCTGAGCCCTTCTTATGCTGGGTATTGCATGGCTCCAGAACTACACTTTTATGCCATGAAGCCCTCTGCATGTTTTAAGTATTTTTCCTCATCTTTCTGATTTAGATGTATAGAAAGAAGCATTCTGAAAGAAGTTTGGGTGTAAACAGCAGCTGATGAAGTTGTATCTGTGAGGCTGCACAGCAGGGAAGGGATATGATGATAGCAGAAGGAGCAGGGAATCTAAACACGAGCTGACACACATTGTGACTCTGTAGAAAAAAAAGGGTTTACAGGGGTAATTTTGTAACTTTTTAAAAATTTATTGTTGTTTGGGCTTTTATTTTAAGATAGCATTATGATTTGATCCTTTCTTCTTAATTTCTGCACAGAAGAATTAAGGAAAAGCAGAGAAGGATATAAGTAACATTAAAATTCATGTCTGTGATGGTTAACTTAGTGTGGTTTGGAGAAGATCTTGTTGATGAACTTAAAAATCTATTTTCATGATTTGTATTTCAAATATTAGGAAAAGGAGGTCTGCTTCTGGGGAAAACTCTGGGCAGGAGAAGAATTGTTTCTATGCTTCATTTGTGCAGTTACATGCTTTTATTATATTATTTAAAAGGTGAAAAGTGTACTCCTTACAGGAAGTATTATAATTTTCAAAATACTTCTCATTCCAAATTGTTAAAATTTTTTTCTTTTCTCTGAAATATTTCATGCCCTTTTCAAGCAGGGTATTTTCTACCAGAGAATTTTCAAATACATATTTTCTATCTGGTGTAACTGCTTACACTTTTAAAAGCCACTAGCATTTGTTAGCATAAAGAGCTGGTTTGAAGGTAAAAGGACAGAGATGTAAAACTTCTGTTCCCAGGAAAATATAGCACACTTAGATATCAAAGTAATTCATAGAAAATGTAAAATATTTTACATCAATGTTCATACTATTTTACATACCTGCAGAGACTCTGAAAATATGTGTAAGGTGTTAGTTGTCACACCTTTCTCTTGTCCCTTACTATTCCACACTAAACACTTAAACCAGAAATCAGATACTGAATATATACTGAACATATACTGGAAACTCTAATGATATTTTGAATTATTTACTTTTTCCTTTTCATCAACAGGCATATGCCTTAGGATTGCTTTCCTTTCCGGTCTTTCATTAAAATGAGCGTTGGTTATTTTGGTTTGGTTTGGGTTTTTGTGTGTAGATTTGTTATGCTCTTTGTTTGGGTTTTGACAATCTACTTGACAACTAATTTTCTAGAAGTGCATTTCAGTGTAGCAAATTTGATGCAAAATTCACTCCAGAAAACTTTTTTTTTTTTTTAANATCAGTAGATACTGGTAAGAATTTTTCAAGTTGTAATTGCTATTTATTTCACGAAATTAAAACCAAAGAATAGTCAATTAACGCTTCAAAGAATGAGATTTTTTTTTAAAAAGTATTTTCTTTGCTAAATACTGCATGTGGTTAACTGGGCAGTAAATAAAGGGCAGCTATCACTGCTAGTGGTAAGCTGAGAGGCAATTTGTTTTTATTTCTCTCAAAAGATAGGTGTTCCTGAACATTTCACTTTGATCTATTAATTCTCACCTGTTACACTGTGATTACATGGATTAATTGCAAAGAGTCTGTGTCAGATAAATTGCCAAGACAGGAACACAGTGGTTTTCCCAAGAACAAATATTTCAATTTGAAATTCATCAGAAGCTCACTGTGTGCACAAATATTTCTCACAGTTTTAAAAGACTGCAGATGGGCTATTTGAAATACATCTAATTATGCAAAGTGCTGGCTACCCCCCTTTCCTTCAGACTACATAAACTAACCACAAATGTCAGTTTTAAGTGATGGCTTAGCCTTTTCTCCTGGAGCATTATCAGATTTGTTTGTGATACATAACACTCCACCTCTCTGTAAGGTTTTCTGGATCCAAGCTTTTCTCCTTTTGTAATTTTACTGGAGCCATTTCTAGGCATTGATTTGTGTCTTAATTCCCCTTAATAGTAAAGGGCCTCTGTATGCCAACTGCAGTAGACCTGCAAAGATCACCACTGACATCTTCATGGTATCTTCAGCCAAATCCCAGAGTATCCAACATGTGTTGGGGCTTATTACTGCAGATTTTTCCAGATTCAACACTTGAAAGGAGAAGATGGATTTTTAGAGGATGTTGTAAGCAACAACAACAGTCACTCTGCAATCTAGGCAAAAAAACAATATCCCACCTTTGACAAATAAGCAATTGTACACAAAATCCTGCCTGAATTTTCTTTTCCCTAAAGAGCATTTTTGTCCTCCTGAAGCATCAAAGCCTTTATTTCAGACACATTTGTCCCACTCAAGGTTTCCTTGACCTTTGTGGATAGTCTTTCATTGCTAAGCCTCTGTATGAACTATTTCTCTTTCCCACACCTGTAGGGGAAGTTGTTTCTTGTCTTGAGAAGAAAACAATTGACACAGTTGTAGTTATAATTCTGATACTTCTTTTTTGCTGTTCTTCCCTTTGTGGTTAAATTCTACTCATTCAGTTCCCATCCTACATGAAAAATGTGCTGAAATCTGTTTATCTTTCCTTCTACTCTTCTAATTATAATAAAGTGTTCGTATTTGATAAAAAACTTTGAATAAGTTAATTATTCATCATAGAGTCCCACCTCTCCGGTTCCTGGTAAAATATTTGTTCTATGTGGATCCTAATATTCTACATGTTTTCTATAAGTCTACATGGTTTTTTTGCCACTCTGAGTGGGTGGTGGGTCAAAACCCACCCAGAACTTTAAACTTTCTCCTTGACGGAAAACACAACTTGTGCCAATTTTGAAATTAAAGGGGATCTGTCAGTCTGTGTATATATGTTTATGCTAAAGATATACACTATTTATTCAGAATAAAATTACTCCGATTTTTAATAAAAACTAAAAACCATTTAAATCTTGGACAGAACACAAAAATATATATTTACTGCTGTATGCATTCCCTGCAATTATAAGTTAGCTATATTTAGGTAAGCTTGCCCTAATTTATCCATACAAAATAAAGGTTTTGTCATTGATGCCTGGGGCAGTGTTGGCAATATAAATGCATGTAATATAGAATAGTGACAGAAACCAGCACAGATGAGGATGGTTTTTGGAAGCACTAAAGTATTTGCATAGGTATTGCATGACATTCTGCTGCAGTTAGAGTATTCTTCTTCTTCCCTAGAGCAGTTGTTAGGTAGTTTGTGCCCCTGACACGCAAGCTAAAGTCAGAATGAAGATATTTTACTGCTTGTATTGTTTCTCTGAGGGTTTCAGCATGTACCCCAAAATGATGATACCTCTATTTCAGCAGGTGCTCTTGCCACATCCCTACAATTCCCTTTGCTTTGTTTATAGAGCCCTCCAACAGCTTTGTGGCCTTTACTTTTAACCTAGAGCTAAGCTTATTCATGTACTTACGAAAAAAAAAGTGAAAAGGACATAGGGAAAATGCAAAAAATAAGTGAAGATAATTCAGGTTAATATCAGATTTTGATGTCATTACTAGCACACTCCACTGAGTAGTTTGAATCTTTTCAAAGGAAATAAAAACTTGGTGTTTTCTTTTTACCCATAAAGTTTCTTCATGGAGATGTTATTACATGTGCACACACTTAGCACATAATTAAATTGATCTAACTTGAATAAGTGGGGCTAAGACCTACAAGAATTTCCTCAAGTTCCCTCTGCAAGCAGTGGAAAGACATAATGCATGACTATTTTAATCTAAAATAGGTATTTAAATTACTCTGTGTATTTTGTGCTGTAAAAGCACCTTGTCTCTCCATTGACTTTAAAAGGATGGATAATGGAGCTGAGGCGTCTGGTTCAAAACTGAGCATCTCTCTGTAGACATTCACAATTAGACTAATTACTTTCCATCTGTCATGTTTCAAAAAAAGAGAAAAGAGGAAGAAGATAGAGCTTCCCTTTCAGCCACAACAAAAACAGGTTTTATATATTTAACTCACTACCCTTGAGAATGGTTCCATCAATCACAGAATCATGGAATAGTTTGGGTTGGAAGGGATCTGTGAAGATCACTTAGTACACCACCCCTGCGATTAGCATCGCTGCATCTTCAACTGGGTCAGGTTGCTTAGAGCCCCATCCAGCCTGACCTTGGCTGTTTCCGTGCACAGGTTGGCATCCACCAACCCTCTGGACAACCTGTTCCAGTGTTTTACCACCCTCATTGGGAAAACTTCTTCCTTACGTCTAATCTAAGCCTGCCCTCTTTCACTTTAAAGCCATTGTCCTTTGTCCTATCACTAATGCCCTTGTAAGATGTCCCTCCCCAGCTCACTTGTGGATGCCCTTTAGGTACAGAAAGAAGCTATAAAGTCTTCTTGAAGACTTTTGTTCTCCAGGATGAACAACCCTCCCAACTCTGTTGGCCTTTCCTCATAAGAAAGGTGCTCCATCTCTCTAATCATCTTTCTGCACAAGCAGTGCAGCTATTGGCAAGGCTTTGGCCAGGGGAAAAGCAATCAAACTCCTGATTACTTCAGAAAGAATAGATGACAATCAATTTATGTCTGTTATATTCTGGATATGAAGGATTCCCCTAAGAACATATTTTTATTTTACATCTTATTTTTTTTTGTAAAAGCCTGGTGCTTAACTTTTGTAATTTTTCTTAGTTGTCTAGGAATAAACCCCAGATATTTGGAGACAGAAATAAAAAATTCCACTACTCACAAAATATAAACCAATCTTAACAATAAAAAAAAAAAATTGACATTTTAGTTCAAAACTTTATTTCTTCTTCTAGGAAAGCTAAATGTCTTCATAGGTTGAAATCAATGATCTCAAAGCTCTTTTCCAAGCTTGTTGATTCTGTAATTTCTATCCTCATACAATTCATATGGTCTTGTATTTTAATTTTTATTCATTCAATTCCTGATCTTTTCGGTTTTGGTTGTCATTTTGATCTGCTAATTCGGAGATGTCTTTTATTAAATAGCTCTTTTGTCCAATATAAAACCACAACATTATTCTACATTCTCAAAGAGACTTAAATCAACTGATATATTGCTCTAGAATTAAAACTGTGTAAATAAATTAAATATAGTTCAATGTTGCCTTTTCTACAGTAAGCCCTGTGGAATTGTCCCCAAAACACTATCTGGAAGTATTGCAGGTCTGTGAAAAGGGCATAATTTGTCTCCAAAATAGCAATGATCACATAATTTCTGTTGGTTTTTGCTGCAGTTGTTTCCATCTTCTTTGGCTGTTTAATCAGTTGGATCAATACTCATAAAGAACAGCTTATCCAACTGTTTGTACCCTTGAATACACTGATGAAGTAACCTTGCAAACATAAAATCCCTAAATTCAGAGACTGTTCCCCTAAACTGTTTTATAGACATATACTAACAGAGTTAATTAAAAATAAGATTTTCCAGAAATCCGTGAAAGCCATAGTAGGATAGATGGGCCAGTCCTGCCTTGTCTCCACATAATGGCACCCTAAGCTGATCCATCAAGCCTTTCTTTCCACACATCTTGCTCACTAAGTGACTGAGAAGGAATGCTACTCACTAAGAAGAAAAAAGTAAGTGCTGCTCTTCTCTTGGATTTCATGAGCCTATCACAAGGTGTTATTTGCCTATTTCATCTTTTTTGCAAAGATCCTCTCTGTATCTCGAGATAAAGAGAGCTGCATGTTTCTGCCACCAATGTCAAAAACGTATATGCTCATAAGTCTCCCTGCAAGAGACAAACATTTGTACAAAAGAACACTGTGGCATTTCTGTGTGGGTTTTGTCTTTTTTTTTTATTTCAGAAAGCCTGGGGATGTTCACTCCTGGTCCAGGCTGCAAAGTGCACAGAGCCCTTGCCCTCACAGCTGCTCCTCCAGCTCACCTCCAGTTCATGTGAAGAGCACTGAAAGCCAAAGTGGAGTCACAGGAGCCTGTGCTGAGCTGTCACCCGGGGCGTGTTCGGCGGGGTCTGCACAGAGGGCACAGCAAGAGACCCTCTGCTGCAGTAGAAATTGTGGATAAAAAATGTTTTGCTTGAGAGGTGTGAAAAAAGGAGCATCACTTTTTGCACAATAGATCAGAGAATCTTCCTGTGCTCTTACTTCAATTACTCTGTCGCATCCCCACTTCTGCAAAGTTTAGAGCACCCAATGATTTTCCCTGTATCACACAAGTGAATGTGTATTTGATGTAACCAAATAGGATGATATAACCTTTTTAATGTGAAACTTTTCTTTGAGTAGATTTTAGAAACCCAGCTTCCTACTGCCTAATAAGCTGGTAGAACTTAATTTTCTGTTATAACATTGATTAAATTTTGAATATATTTCAGCTACAAAAACATATGGTGTAAGTAAAACATGCACAGATTGAAACATTTCTGAGGCAAAATTGGTTAACTCATTTTCTTGAGCATCAGCAACATTTAAATTTGGATTTAGAGTATTAAATCTGATATAGTTTTTGAGAATAGAAAATTATTTTAGCTTTTTAAATGAGATCATTACACCTTTTTTCAACTTCAGTTTTCTTTACAGTAGAAATTAAATTATTTCATAGATTTATTAATTTATTTTTAAAGCTATTGGACAGGAGAATTCTCCTATCAAGATCAGATCTAAAAAGCCATCCTAGATGGAATCACATGTCTAAGATGTTCTCAAATGCCTTAGGGACATGGGACTTGTTCCTTCAGAGAAGGACCTGAACTTTTTCTGACCTTTGACCTAGTGTAAAGGCCTGTGACAAAAAACTGTTCCATGAATATCAAGAAAATTATAAATTATTTTCACAAAAGAGTCTTAGAGGCAGTGAGATATCTTGAGCCATGTGATTTAATATTGTGATTGAAATTGAACATATAATGAAAGAGGAACTTACATATACCTCTGTGTCCGTGTTTGAGTCCATACGCACTTCTACTTGTCCTGAAGTTTTGTTACACAACAAAAAATGTAAATGACATATCAAAGCAACTTTTTAATTTGTCTCTGAAAATATATATATTTCTCACAACCATGGTCTGTTTGTTATCAAAGTCAGAGCTCTTTTCCAACAATATTAAATAGCAGCAATTCCAATGCCTACCAGTGCAAGGTCTGAGAAGATTAGCTCAGTGATCAGTCCTTTAATCTTTACCTTAACTTCAGATTTTGCAGCTCAAAGACTTTTTTTTTTTCCCTTTAGTATTGGAACTAAATGAGAATTTACTGTGTGGAAGATGTAATCACTTTACCCTGTTTCAGTGAAGTATTTAGATGATGATTCAGAGAACTAATTTAATCAATGTCTGACTGATGTGTCAAAATATTTATTCAAGTGAATGCATCTTGTTTAAAAGGTGAATGTTTACAGGTTTGTAAGAGGAGTTTCATTTTAAATATATATCCCTTTACTAGAACTGAAGCTAAAGGATCACCTCCCCATTTTTTTCCTACATATTACAGGAGTAATTAGGTTTTCACTAAAAGACTCAAGCAAACAAAATACTTCTTAACAATATAAATCTTAAATTAAATAAAACATAAAAATATTAAAATATAAATAAAATATAACACCTTATACAGATACAGCAGATGTTCAAAGTTTAAGTATCATTTATTTTCCAAAATAAATTTCTTTATGGGGATACAAATCATATCTAGTCTAAAACTCAGGATTTAGAGATTTCTTCAGTTTTCCTGTGTTCACTAATTCCCTCAACAAACATTTCTTGTCATAATTTTCCATTACTTAAGAAATATTGTAATATTATTATTATTATTATTATTACTGCTATCATAAAGAGTTTGACAGACTTTTGGTCCCTTGAGTGCTAATTCTTTCATAACTGGTATGGTATAACAGAAGAAGCAATACCTATGTTTTACAAACACAAGTTAAACAGCAGAATATGAATACCAGATTAAGACAGTTACAGTCTCATAAAAGGCAATTTCAACAATGCAAAGTGGTCTCCCATATAAACATTATTACTATCCTAAGGCAGTGTTACTGCACAATTTCAATAAAAAAATATAGCAAATATGTAACAAGTAATTTGGGGGAAAAAAAAAAGGAAATAGCCCAACAGATTATCAAATATATTTGGTTTTATGGGACAAAATAATTACACTGAGTGGTTATGACAATATTCTGCACCAATACAGAAAGCTGGAACATGTGTGTTGAGTATGCAGTTGGCATCTTTGACCCCCTTATGCTCTGAACTTGCAAACACCCATTGAGCAGAAGGTGCATTTGGGTCTGTGTCACATCCTGATGGTGACATTCTCTGTCTTTCCTGGTGTTCATGCCTCCCTTTGGTATTCCTCTACTTGCTTGGGAATACATGCAGTTGGAGGGATGGGCCATTTATAGACTCAGTTTTTCCTTTTATTTGGTAGATTTTTTTGACAGAAATCCAGGAGATTTTCTTCTTTTTGTCTACCAGTTGTTAAGCATCTGGTAGCAGAGATAGTGGACTGCTTCAGGCCTCAGCCTAGAGAAAATCACAGTTTCTTTGACAAGCAAAAAGTGGTATAGATCTCTGTGCAGCAGCATTTACCAGGGAATGTTGGATTTGGAGAATTCAACAGTGGGGACATTTATTTTTCCTCTCTGGAATTGATATATTGTCATTCTTTCATTCATTTTTCCTAGATGTTGAATAACTTCTGCTTATATCTGCCTACACGGGTCTGACACATTCTTAATCTGTCACTGATGATACCTAAAAATTATTAAATTTAGATAATATTAGCTAATTAACTTGTAATTATTGAAATAAATTTTTAATGGGAAATTGGTTCAAGTAAGAGCTGCAGCTAGTCCATAGGAAAAAAAAACCAAACCGCAAACCAAAACCAAACCAAACCAACCCACCCCGAAAAAATCCACCAACCAAGAAAAGAAAAAAAAGCACAAGGACAAGCGCAAAAAGAATTTCTAAGCATTCCACAAAAAGTACTTTTTTTTTTTTAACTGTTTGCTATTGGTAAGAGTTTTATTTTAATTTCAGGAGTGTTTGCAATTGCCCGTAAAATTTGAGAGCATGCAAATTTATCCATCAGTGTACTGCTTTAATCTGCAGATAATGTCTTTTGAAACATGCAGGAAAACCTACATCAAGTGTTAAATCAAGTACCAGATCCATGAACTGAAGAATTTATTATAGGTTCTTGCTGTCAGGAACTAATTTGCTTACCTGCTACCAAGTAACCATTTCAGTGTAGTCCTACCCCTCTGTAATCCTCCAGAAATCTTTCTGGTGCCATGTGAACCACTGTGACATCATGACATGTGGCAGGGAAACTAACCTTTCATTTCTGACAGCAGTTGACTCACCTGAAGTTTTATATTCTCCACAAATCTCAGGAAAGTGTTTTCAACAGTTGTCAACTACCACATGGTGTTTTCTTCACAAATGGTTGCTTTGACCACTAGTAAAAGATATATTCTATTTATCACTCCTTATACTTGTGAAAACAATAGAAAGCATTTAGAAGAAAATCTGTATGGTGTTTTCTTATCCTTTAGTCTTGTCTCTAAAAGTTTTGATTTTCCTTTTATATATGGATGTTCTTGTAAAATAAAAACTCTTGTACTTTGTCTTTACAGGTGAAAGGAAGGATTACTGAAAAGCTTTTCAAGAGAATACCTTGAGAAAATTAAATTTCACATAAAGCTTGCTGCAAACTAATATCACTGGGTGAAACAGACTTTGGTGCATAGTCTTGAAAAAGCATCACTGATATCTAAGGAAAAGATCTAAAATCCATCTTTTACACAATTTTTTTATTGTTTATACTGTACTGTTCCCTCAGAATTGCATAGGATAAAACAGTAAATTGAATAAATTGAGTACCATGTAAGTGAAATAATCCCAGTGCTGCCAGTCAGCTCAGATTTACCTTTATCTAAGGTGACAGAGGTCAAATTCTAGGCTAGCTGAACACCACTTTTAATTAAATGGATATTAATGAGCTTCCACAAGACTTTATAATTTGACTGGCTATTGTGTGATTAAGCATTCATTTATACTCAGTCTTATTTCAAAGATTATATCAGCAGAAAGTGGGAAAATGTAGTCTTATTGCTCAGCAGTCACTTAAAAAAAAAAGAAAAAGGCTTCCCCCAAAGCAACCAAAACACAGAATGAGCTCGGAGTTTTTCAATAATAAATAAGAGGTTCCTTACAACCCTGACACAAAAAGCACTGCAGACACTGGTGCTACATCAGTCTTTCCTAACTGTCTTGGAAAATATGTGCCATGTTACAAAGAAAACAGCTCACCAGCTGTTTATGTAAAAATTATTTGAAGAAAAACAAGCATGGCCATATGGCACTCGAGCAATGCAGTGGGAGCATGGAGAATATTTTCTGTAGATTGTAGTAGATAATAGTCATGCTAAGTAGAGTGTCAAATATTGATGATGCATTGTATTAATAGTTAATCTCTCCTTTTATCCTCTAAGTGCGTACATTTCTTAGCAGCTTGTGTGTTGGAAAAAAATTAATAACTTATTATTATGAAGAATTCAGTTTTATGGAATGACAAAATATTTAATGTACTGAAGAAGTCCCAAACATTTTCCAATTAAAGGATATTCAAAAAATATTATGACCTCCTTTGAATGACATCACACCATTTCATATTAATAAAAACACTACCCTTATAGTTACCACTTATTTTTCATTTGTGGTTTGTTTATTTTGCGGTTTTTTTAGAACATATATTGTTCTGCATTCATATTTTGACCTTGAAAACTTATTTCTGGGGGGGAAAAGACTTCCATTTACTCCTGAAAAAAGAGCCACAATCTGAAAATCTAAGTTGTCAATAAGAAGGTTCTGCAAAGGTTTGTCAACCCGAAATGCATGTATCTAAGATATTAACAATGCTANAAGCTATTTCCTCTGTTTTCACAAAATCAAAACCATAACAATGTGAGGTGGTTTTTTTTTCCCCTCCAATTGGTTAAAGAAACAATATATTCACTTTCCATGCTTTTTAAAATGCTTTGGGTTTAGGTTTTTTGTGGTTTTTTTTTACTGTCATAATGTACATTTACAATTGGAATAGAACAGTTGTGCACAGATAGAAATAATAAATTTTCCACAATGGTATATAATCCTATAGTATCAGTTTGTCTTAAAGGATGGAATGGTCAAATCTTAGAAAATGGCCTGAAGTTAAATAAACTCAGGAGGGAACTGGATTCCTGAATCAACAGTCTTCTTCTGAGACACAGAATAAGTGAAGATAGACTAATTGGCTCGCAGACTAGGACATTCTGCTTTCTCCATGGAGTAAATCCTATTATGGTTACTATATGCATCTGTTAAATGGTTGCATTTTTGCCTGCTGAAAAAAAAGAATGTTTTGAGTTGCACTTAGAGAATAGCTTCTGTTTTCCTTCAGCAAAAGACTCCAGAGGTAAAAGTCTTTCACTGAGGATGTCAAAAACATTAGTTCTCACTGCATCAATCCAAACACTGAACTAATTGTTCTGGTTTGTGAATAATACAGAAGACATGTCTGAAAAAAACTCCACAAGTGATATAGTACCATTGACCATTCTGAATTTATGTATATTTTATAGCTGCTTGCTATCACAGAGACTTAACTTTAATGTTCAAGAGGTTCCTCTGGCCTGTGTTTTCTTCTCTAATTTAATATTGAACTATGTATTTGATGTGGTTGGAAACATGTGCCTCATATCTGATTTTTGGTCATGTCACACACATAGAAATGAAAATGGCCTATTCTTAAGATTACTAATGACATTTCCTTTTTAAATTGCATAATTTTTCAAAACAAATGCACATTAATTTTGGTAGCTTCTAGTCCAGCAAGAGTACCTGTACACTTATCAAACAGGTTTATCTCAGTTTTCTATCTATGCATTTAGAGATAGAACCAAGTTCAAACCCCCATACCTTGACACAAGTACTAAAGAGTATTAGCTTGGCAATGTCTTCCAACCATTTCTTCCCTACTCCATCATACCCTTACTGACAATAAACTTGACTCAAATTTTTTTTTTCAGAGTTCTACTGACATCTTGAAATCTTTGGGCACTGGTACTAAAACACCACTAGTAACAAACATGTCTATTTGCATACTTGTGACAGCAAGTCCATGACAGGTCCTGACTTTTCCTTGAGCTTTCTTATCAATCCACACAGAGCTCTCCAGAAAACTTCAACAGTTGACTGCCTCTGCTCCTGTCAAGAGAAGCAAAACACCACATGCTCATTATGCATCCAGCTGTGCCTGTTGGTTTTCTTCATGGGCAACACTACAAGTACGTGAATATCAAATGCATCTTCATTTTAGATCAAATCCAGAGGCATAATGCTGAGTTTAAGGATTAGTTCTTTAACTCCCTGATCTCCTTTCACTGCATTTATTTATTTATTCACAGAATTGCTGAGGCTGGAAGGCATCT
>WEZZ01004639.1:18276-29023 GCA_013400585.1 Chloropsis cyanopogon
GGGTCTGCTATGTCCATCCCTGCCATTCTTTCTGTAAAAAGGCAACTCAGATTTTCTAAGGGGAAAAAAATAATAGAGAGCAAGGAAAATCAAGGAGAACAAAGTACAGACATGAAAAGAAACATTTTGAACTTCTGTAATTTAATACATTTTAAATCAATATTATCCTTTCACTGTAGACTTTGGTAACTAATTGTCAACAATTGCCATTTGGTTAAAACAATCACCATTACTTTTCCTATTGAGCTGCTTGGTAATAGCTTTTCTTTCATAGCCATTTTTTCACAGTTATGTCATCCACAGCCATTGAAGTCATAGGAAACAATGGATGAAACAGTAGCACTGTAGAATAAACTCATGTTTAATACTATTCCAGTAAGCTATTCTGCCTAAAAACATTGTACAAAAAGGCTGATTTTTGTTTTTTTTTTAAAGAAGCTGCTCTGCCTTGTGGAAGATAATCTGTTCTGATTATTTCCCAGCCTCTTCAAGAGACCAAGAAAAGACAAAGTTGTGGTAACACAACTGTTACTCATACTAAAGCATTGAAGACTATCAGCAATGCCTGAGAGTCGTTGACATCAAAGTTTCTCAGTAGATCAAATTACATTTTAACTTATGTTCGATGTTTATTTTGAGGAAAATCAGAACAAGTGAAGAGTTACTGGGTCAATGTAGACAGACAAAAGTCAAAGAGATTGGAAAATTTCCAACAGACAGATTGTGTTTTGTAGTGTTTTGTCAGCAGTCTTACTCAGAAACAGAAACCTTCCCCAGATGTCAAGACTGTCAGGGAGGAAATTGGTCAGAATATTCAGGTCAAGTTATTTGTTTCCTTTCTAAGATGCACTCCAACTAACAGACTTCCTCAGCACATTATGAGCAGCACCTCCACCTAATGGTGCCTTTACATTAATGGTCCTCTTACTTACACAGTGCCCCTTACCAAAAAAAAAAAAGAGATTAAGACCCGGAGATAGCAGGCCATTTAGGTAATATTGACCAATAAGGTGTTTCCCTTGAAAACAGCATTCATAGGTAATTCTAATACCTGCAACAGGTACAGGCAATTCAGCACTTAGAAACAGGTTAATAATTAGATCAGGAACTATTATTAGAGTACATTACCGTATTGAAAATGGGAAATGAAATTTCAAATATGAGAGTAGAAAAACGGTAGCAATATGTTAGTGATATTTAAAACAAACAAAAAAAGTGCACAAGAATGTATTAAGATGCCACTAAGAAAACTTGTACTTCCCATAACCATCTAAATTCTTGGAAGGACTTATATTTAGGGATTCATCTAAAGAAAATTATTATGTTACCCTTACCCAAAACATTTATTTGTATATATTCTCTTAAACCTGGGATTTCAAGATCTATAGGATATATATTAAAAATGCAGCATATACTTTAAAACAAATGTGTTATATGACAGATGTTTCCTTTTCATTGTATAAAATGAAATTAACACTGTACTTCTCTGAAAAGAAAATTTAAGCCCAGACTCCTGAACAGAACATCTGTGTTGCTTTGGCACTTCGCTGTATGAAATGAAAAATAATTTCACACTCCTAGTACAAGCAGGTTTCATCAATACACAAAGCATGATGAAGTTGTCAGCAGCAACTTTGGCTTTCTTAAAATTATGCATTTTAAAAATCCCAGCTCATATTATACTTTTCCTGTGTTCTGAAAAGGTGAAGCAGGATGTGGGTCCAGCAGAGAAAAGCAGAACCAAACCCAGTAGAGGTATTTTTGTATTTTGTTCTGATCTACTCCAGTGTGTTAGTTTAGAATAATTTTGTTAATCCCACCCCACGAATTAGAATTGCAGAATGGAATAAAAAATAATCTGCCAGCAAGCCCTAAGAAAAGTGAAAATGTACATTATACACAATAATGTATTTAACAGTATTTTTACTTACAATAACCACTCCATATCATACTGATAGAGAAATGAAACTAATTAGGAGTGGAAGCAAGGATGTCAATAGCTAGCATTTAAAACCAGAACTATGTGAGGCATTATAGATGATAACAGCAGTAATTGTTTTTTTGCAGATTCACTGTTTCTTAATTAGATGTGTTGTAATCAGAAAGTTTAGCAAGTTGGCACAGCTCCACTGACTTCCACCTTTAGTGGGCCTTTTCTCCCCTTTCAAATTAATAAAAAGATACAGGAAGTGGCAAGTGCAGTAGTAAATAGAGCCAATACAGTGAGATGATAAAGGAGAGCCCTAAAAAGAAATTCAAAACTGTATTTAGTAATTTAATTGTTTAACCTAAAGGCAAACTTTAAGAAATATCACAATTTATATTCTTAAGAGTATACACCAACATCATATGCTGGATGATCACTTTATGGATGTTAGTAGAAATTAAAAACCACAAGATTTCAAAGCAAAATAAATTGTGCACCTTTCAACAATACAATTTTGGCTCAATATACTGATAAGCAGAAAGGTTTATGGTACATAAAAACCCTGCATAACAACCTAGTCTGGGGTTTAATTATATACTCAAAATAGAAGGAGATAATTTCGTGTTGCTCAACACCATGCTAAAAACAGGATAGTGAGAAGCACACAGTGATTCTTTGAAATGATGAGATCTATAGGGAAGTACATTAATTTCAGTAAGAAATAAATAATTTTGGAAGGTCTGAATAGATTACAAATTGCTAAATATGATATTTGCATTTGCTGTAGTACATGTAATGGCTAAGAAGGAGCTGTTTCCTTCAACAGCAGCTGATGAGGTGCTATGTTCTGGGTTTGTGATGTGTTGACCACACAGGAATGTTTCAGTTTTTACTGAACTGTACTTGTACAGTCAAAGCCTTTTCTGATCCTCACCCCACCCACCAGAGAGCAGGCGGGGGGTGCACAAGGAGCTGGGAGGGGACACAGCTGAGACAGCTGACCCCTGCAGACCAAAGGGACATCTCATACCCTATGGCCTCGTGCTCCACAATAAAAGCTGGAGGAAATATAGAAAGGGGAGGTTCAGAGTTAGAGTGTTTTGTCTTGCCAAGTTATATGTGAGGGATCCTGGCTTCCCTGGAGATGGCTGAACACCTGCCTACCCATGGGAAGCATGAATGAATCCCTGCTTTGCTTTGCTTGTGCATGCAGGGCTTGCTTTACACATCAAACTGTCTGTATCTCAAACCACAAGTTTTCTCAAATTTGCGCTTCTAAAAATCTCCCCAATCTCAACATAAGGGAGTGAGCAAGTGGTAGTGTGGGGCTGAGCTGCCTACCAAGGTTAAATCCCAGGCAGCTGGGAAGAATTAAATGAAATATTGCAAAAATTTAAACGTTAATTCATCCCATTTTAATATTAGCATAAAAGTTCTAAGAAACCCTTAAATGCATAAGATTTTCCATTCATTTTACATTCTATGGAGTGTAGGGATTGATTACTTTATACATTTTTATCTAGACTGCAGTAGGTTTTCACAGTTACATTATAGGAAAAGAGATGTTCCAAATAAAATTGTTTACCAAAAGAAAGCAGCTCTGTCAGTTGATTTTTTTCATCCTTTTAATTGCAAAAGACATTACTTTTGGTACAATAAACCAAAAAAACCCATCACTGGTACAGTAAAACAAAGTAAGGATTTTGTGCTTCAGGGAGCAGTTTTAAAACAGGAATTCTGTAGGCACTGAAGAAATTAGCAGTGGAAGTGATGTGGTTAGGGAAAGGCTCAAGTTGGTCATTGCAGTTGTTTTCATCTATCAAGCTGCATTTTTTTTGAAAATACAAATAGAAATGAATACTTAATATAGAAGTCATCATTTTATGTAAGATTAGATGGAAATGAAAAGGAAGAATAGAATTAATAAATGCCTAGTAAAATCCGTCATACGCAAATAACAGATCAGGAGGGATGTTGGGTTCTTTTAATACCCCCATGACTTCTGCAATATTAACAAGTTTATATGTGACAATTTTAAATTTGGCAAATATTCCATTGAAATATTTTGGCAAATATGCCATAGAGTCAGAGAAATTAAAGTATTAATAAATTTGGGCTGTTTTGATCATTTAGTTTTCCCAATTCCTGCTTCTCTTTGACATTCAATTTTTTCCACCACTGTCTCAATTTAATAAAAACCCCTTTTTTTTTCTCATGGAAAAGCAACAACTTGTAACAGAAAAGCCAATATATGATAGCTAAAATAAGTTTTCTAACAACAGCTATTAAATAAGTATTAATCCTGCTTAGTGTGGTATTAGCTTCTTACAATCATTACAGGCAAAAAATAATTTCCTAATAAATAACCTTGTGGCACTGCATCTGTAGTGTTTTGAGTTGGTTTTTTGGCGGGTTGGTTTGTTTGTTTGTTGGTTTGGTTTGTTGTTCTTTTAAAAGAAATATACTATTTCTTTCTTTGCAAAACGTTTTTTTAAATCTTGAACTCATGGAACACTTTTTGATTTTTTTCTTTAAGTCTTCCTTTCTTTCCTTCAGGGCATTTATTTCCTAATTCTTTCCTGCAGGAGCTATGCTTCATCATAGTTATATGAAGCAAAGCTTGATAACTGACAGAAGAATTGGTTGGTGTCACTCAAAGAACTCAGAGAGCACTGAGAGTTTCATTGCTAATCCAGCATTATGTTGGCTGCAGTTAGCAGATGGCAGGTTTCCTCAAAGACTAGAGGAACTCTCTGCAGAAGCTGGGCAGCGATTTTTTCCAAACATTTAGTGGATCCTTGCTGAATAAAGCAATTTCATTTTCTGTGGTCAATCATTGTATCCAAAGAAGAGAAATGAAGCTGGTGAAGGATCTAGAGTAGTCCTGTGAGGGGTCACTAAGAGAGCTGAGGAAAGAAGGTTCAGGGAGGCTGTGATTGTTCTCTACAACTACTTGAAATGAGGTTATTGTGAGGTGGATGATGGGCTCTTCTCCCAAGTAGCAAAAGGTAGGATGAGTAAAAATGCCCTCACGTTGCACCAGGGGAGGTTTAGACTGGATATTAGGAAAAATGTTATTCACCAGAAGGATTAGTAAGCACAAACTCCCAGGGAAGTGTTGGAGTCACCACCCTGGAGGTATTTAAAAAACCTGTAGATGTGGCACTTTAGGGACCTGGTTTAGTGGTGGCCTTGGTAGTATTTTGTTAATGGTTGGATCTAAAAGGTGTTTTCCAACCTAAATGATTCCAGGGTTTTATAATCTCCTGGAAACCTTCAAGCTTTGCATAGAAAATTAGTTCCTTCTCTTTTTTTTGTAGGAATATAAACCATTTTCTGTTCATCCAAACTTGTTTGTGTCATTTTATGTCCATGCTAATAAGTATATATCCCCAAGGCCATTTGTAAGGCAGAACTGAACATAATTTCTCAGAAGTCCATGATGAATTTAGGTATACTTCTTCCTTTTATTAAAAATACAGTACTTCAAATAAGTTTAATGGAAAAATTGAGAGAATTAGTAGGAAAAAACTATTGAAGTCATTATTATTATAATTTCTGAGAAGATTTATACCCTTTATGGGACTAAATATATGTTATTCAAATCAAATGAGTATGTTCAATGATATCTACATGAGCAGAGAACACCTCTTCTATTAATGTCATACTACACTGACTGAGAAATTTGGAGAGGTGTGAAGGTGTCATTGACCTCTGTGGTCTTGAGCCTTTTATTTAGTTTTGATGAAAATTATTAATGATTTTTCAGAGAAAATTATGTTCCAAACTTACTGTACAAGAAGAAGGCATTTGAGATTGATAAAGGAACGAGTATATATAAGAAAGGCTTCTGGGCAATTTGCAGTTGCACTCTGGGCAATTAGACACCCACCTTTAATTAAAAGTCAGTGGAGCTTAGTGACTAAGTACCACTCACGTGTTTCAAAGTATCATTTAATTGATAGAGGAATGAATTTAGAAAAGGAAAAAAGGGAGGGGGAGACCACATTTGAGTTGAAAGAAGTAGACTTCTGTGAGCCTGAAATGTTTAGACTGAAAAAGTGTCATTAAAATATTTCTGTAAGGCAGATCAAGAGAAGAACATGCTAGTGCAGAATAAAATTGAAAAGAAATGGAGCAGTTGAAGTTTCTGGTTGATTAGAAATCTGTCACTGAGCAGCAAACTGTGCTAGGACTTTTATGTGAACAGTAAGATAATGGAGTTAGAGCTGCTTCTCCCCTCCTACTTCTCTGCACTGCATGAAAAAAAAAAAAAGAATGATGACATGATATTTTGGATGTTGGGGAGAAAACGCTGCAGCTCCAGGCAGCGATAGGCCCTGCATGGGGAACAGGGCCACAGGGGTGGGGAGAGGCTGATGGCTGAGGCTTAAACAGCACATCCTGGGAAGAGTAGTGGTCATTGAGCCACGTGCCAAGTAACTCCTCCCTTTGAGGCTGAGTCTGTTTCACCAAAACTTACCCCCAGTGTAAGCAGACCTTCAGTCTAAGCCCCAGAGCACAGAAAAGTCATAGGAGGGTAAGTGGATATTCTTTTCTAGTGGGTCCTTCCCATACCTGAAAGGCAAAGGGGAAGACTAAATATATAGAGAGCAATAAATTCAATGTCAACAACTGCCAACAACTACACAAGCATATGTGCATATATAAAAAACTCTATTCTTCAAATTAATTTGCTGCAATTCCAAGCAAATGAAATCTTAGTAAACAGTAAAGGCTTTGGAAAAGATCTTGGAAATCATTGATATAGGTTATTGCACTTCCTGGAATATACTTACTGTTGCAAGAAATAATGTTGCTGAAATTGCTGGAATCACCAAAAATAGGACTGAAAGGAAATTCAAGGGATCATCTCTTCCTACCTTCTGCCCTAAGGCAAGTTAAATTCTACCTAAACAGCTCCTAACAGGTTTGTCAAAGATACTGTTAAAAACCTGCAGTGATAGAGACTCCAGAGCATCCCTTGATATTCTGCTGATTTAAGTGGTGTTTAATCTTCCTTACTATTAGAAGTACTTTGTAATGGATTGGCATATCTACAAGGAGAATATTATGTTATTTGAAAAAGAAACAAATATATTAATAAATAACATAGAGATATTTTCCACCCATATTGATTTTCTTTTCCATTTGAATAAATAAAATGCATAAGATTTTACAAGAGGCATAATAAGTGCTACAATTTTTATCATTTAATAAAATAAAGTTGATTTCTTTTACTGGATATATTCTGGTCCATTTATTAAACCCTGTTTAGATTCTAGAATATCGATAAAAGATATATAAAGGTATTGTGGGGTAATTTATTCAGTTTTGACAGCTAATAAACTTGATATAAAATAAATAACAGCAGCAAAATTCATCTGTTTAATTGCAGTTCTTCATTTTACCGAAAAATATTTTGCATTTTTTTAAATCAAATATCGAATAATTTCATGTAGAAGCATTTCTTTTGAGCATTTATAATTGTTTAGAGTTGTGTGCATATAGGTTTTTAAACAGGCAATTTATTAACTGATATTGCTAAGACTACATACATGAGCAATGGCTGATGAAATCCATGAAAAAATGTAATATTTATGTTTGAGAATTCAACCCTGCATGTATTTATACTAATGAATGCAGGAAAACTACTTATGAAATGTGAAATACTTTGGTGTTTATCTTTTGAACACTGAAATTCACTTTGGGCTCTACATTTACTGAAGAGGGAGTTCACTCACACAGCTATTCAAATTTGTCTTTTGATTCTCTCTGCGATATTGACGTTTTGCAGAGTGATGTGTGTATCAGTGTTAATGCTCCCAGTTTTAGCTTCTGATGGTATCTATTATTGATAACCTTGCTGGAGAGAAATAGGACAAATAGGATTTGCAGCCTTCTTTAGTTTGGATTTTTGCTTTAAAAATTTTGTTTTGTTTAAAAAAAAAAATTGACAAATAAATATCTCAAAGAAACAAAAATTCAGAGAATCATTTGCTGAGAATATCAATGCTGAAATATTTATAAAAGGTCCAAGAAAAACTGAGAAAGTAAGTATATGGTGCATTTATTTCATAATGATTTTCCTCAGGTTTTGTTGATCTATTTGGAACTTTTGCACCGGAGTTGAAAGGAGAAATGTAGGTGCATAACATTTATAAAAGACATCTTAATAGCCAGGTCAAGTTTCATTTTTCATTTCATGTTACCTGAAATGATCATATTTCTGTCTCAGGATACAGCAAAGCAAAAGCAGAAGTCCTGATGTGAACCAGCAATCGTGATAGGATTTCAGAATGCATATGAGCAATGTAATCAATATATTGATTATATGTAATGCATATAACCTACATAATCAGAAATATTTATCTGGCTATCCATTATGGCTCAGTTTTTGAAGATGGTGGCCACTCCTAGTCCAGGTTAAAGCACAAGGAAACAATGGGGGTATTTTAATATTTTTGAAGTGACTCAGGATTTTTATGGTGGAAACTTGAAACTGTGTAACTGAAGTTTTTCTACCCCAGCTTTACATATTTCAGATTAGGCTCTGTCAGACATCTCGGGAAGTCTCTGTGATTATTTGGGAACACAATATTTAATCTCAATTTCCATGCATTGATATGAATACCAGCAACTCTAATGCTACAATAATGCTACACTACCCATTAAATTATTACTAGTGTATACTTGCTTAAAAGTAAGTAATGAGAAAGCATTTTTAAAAGAAGAAAAACATACAGAAGTAAAGCAATAGAAATGCAATATTATAAAAAGAAACTCAGTGTAATCAAATGTGGCTTGATTTGAATAAAGTGAAAGATTTACTTAGTTAATAATCAACTTAGTTGCTCTCAAGGTATCATTAAGGTAAAAGTGTTTACAAAAAATCTGAGCTTTTTTTGTGTTAAATTAGATTGGATGAAAATGTATAAGCTATATTCTTTTTCTTGAAACCTTGAACAAAAAAATTCTTGTGCTAAAGAATTTTTTTTGTTTTACTAAAATATTGAAAACAGGAAAGAACCCCTTTTTTTCATAGAAGGGTGTGTGACTGGTCAATTTTATATAAAAGAACATTTACGAGAACAAGTATAATGTGAAGACAGAAAAGGTTTTGCTCAGTTATGGACAAGAAAAATTCTGATTGTTCATATTCCATTCCAAAATTTCCATTATATTTTTTTATTTGTATCTTTTTCAATCCATTTATGTACAAAACCAATTTACTTTGCCTACTATTCTTTGCATTTTCAAGAATACACAGAGTAGTGGGGCTCACGAATCAGGTTTCTTAGGCCTCTTGAATTATTATAATTTAGAGCACAACAGAGAGTGTCCTTAAATATAAGTCATGTAGGGTTTTTGAGTATGTAGTCAAATACTGGGATTGAGTATTGAGTTCAGTGTTGTATGGAGACAAGACGTGGCAAAATTTAACTTTGTGAGATAACTCCAAAGGGGAATTTAAAACAACAGAAGATAATGAATGGCAAGTAACAATGCAAATTCAAATTTCTTAATGAAACATTAGGTAATTCAACTTCTTGGACTTGGAACATCAGGTAATTAAAGATGTATATAGAAAAAAATTAAGTTGGAACAGAATTGCATATCCTTAAACAAAAAATAAAATATGAAGGAAGCAAGAGCAAAGAAAAATAATTAGAGGGTTCTCATCCAATTAGATATCTATTAAATAAGAAGAAACTTTTTTTTTTTTAAATGAAACTAATAGGTACCTAAGTACACTGGTGGCACAGGAAAAAAAAAAAACCAGCAAAACAGCAAAACAAAAGTGAATGTCCCTTGAAACACTGGAGGGAGAATCAGAATAGAAATAACTGTCTAGAAACACTCAAATAATAAATAAATTAGTGGATTATATCAGAAGCAAGAAATATACAAATAAATAATAGGATGAAAATATAGATTTTGTAGAATATAAAATAAGTAAAAGATTTTCACGGGCATTACATAGCTTTTCTTGATTCATATTTATATTGATGAGGGTGTTGAAAATGTACACACTAACATATTCATGATTCTTTTTAGCTAACACTGAAATCAGTAGACAACAGTTAAATTACAGTATATTCAGTCAAGTACAGTTATTTGCATTTAGTGATTTGGGCTCTTACAGTAGTTCTTCCTATATCATTCATTAAATGCAAGAAACAGACTCATTTTAGCAACACCTTGCACCCTCGTATTTAATTTCATTTCTGTCTTCAATTATAATTATGACTGCTGTTTGCTAAGACTGAAAAATTTTTTAAGTAAAAAAGTTTGGACAAAATGAAAATTCTTTTGCAGTATATTATTTTTTCATGAACAAGTTCTTGTTCAGTGCTTTGGTCAAATGCAGTCATGAAATTGGTTTCTAAGGTCTGGTGCCATGGCCAATCTTATAATTTATGTTGTTATGCACCCCATACGCTGAGGGTGTGTGTGTATAGAGTGTGTGAAGGACTCGCTTGCTACTTCTGGTCTTGTGAATGGAAAGGTAGGGAATGGAATTGTCACTGAAATGCTGCCAAGGAATATGTCTCAGACCTGAATGTGTAACACTTCAAAGAGCTGCAGACAAGTAGCAAACAAGTGAGTTAGAGGCTTTTGGAAGGGCCTCCAGAGGTTTTCACTTAACCTGAAAACTTGGTATGAGTGACAGTGAGAATACTTCTGGCTTTATTAAGCAGAGCACTGCCTAAGCCCCAAACATCAGTCAGTAAATCTTACCTTAGAAGAAGACTTACATAGGATTGCTAGGATTGTGTTGAATATACAAAGAATAATCTAGGAAAAAAGTTGATGAAA
>WEZZ01004641.1:19244-67453 GCA_013400585.1 Chloropsis cyanopogon
AGGAAGGAAGGAAGGAAGGAAGGAAGGAAGGAAACCATAGTTCCTCTGGTGTGTTTTTTTCTTCCAGGACTAGTCTGGAGTCATGTCTGTGTCCAGGCTGATGCTCTACCCTGCTGGGATTCTGGTGGGGGGTCAGGGAAGGTGGTCTTTGGAGCCCCATGTGCCCTAACTCTAACCTGGAGACACGGGGGCCTTATGGATGGGGCTTGGTAGTGTAGGCTTATCTCACCTTATCAGGATTTCCCTGACAGCAATGCACTGCAGACAGGGCAGAGTCCACCCTATGGCTGTGATTGGGCTGCTGTGTGCCACCCATGACATCGCCCCACGTGTCGCAAAAGTCTCCCCTGTCCTGGGAGCTGTGTTCATGAAGCTGGATGAGGGCTGGCAGGATGGGGACTGGCATGCCAAGGCTGGGGAAGGGCTCTGCTTGGGGGCACCCCAGATGTGGGAGAACCAGCTCTCCCCCACAGAGATCCACAGAGCCCTCCTGCCATGGGCTCTGCCACACTATGCTGCGTTCCTGTCCCAGCACCCTGGGGCTGCCCTGTGCCTGGGCCGTGGGGCCTCACAGGGAGGGATCCATGGGGCTGCACAGGACAGCCTTGGCTGACAAGTGTATGACTGCATCAGAGACACAAACTGCAGTTTGGTTTTGTCTGGAAGATAACAGGGGATAAGGAGGGATGCCCAGTGCTCTGGCCTTCACCGCCCAAGCAGCCAGCGGGTTACAGGGCTGGCTCTGCAGTGGATCTCCCTGCTGTGTAACCATGCAGCTACTGCCCTGCTGCCAGCTGCTGGCACAAGGCTGGTATCTGGCTGGACAGTCAGGACGTGGGTCTGGGCCCTGGGCTACCAACCCCAAGAGACAGCACTGCCAACCCTGTACCCAGCTCCGCTGACGTGGCTCAAGGCTTTAGACAAGGCCAGTGAATGGCAAAGCTGCCAAGGACTCAGGGCTGAGCCTGCAGGGTGGAGCACTGAGCTCTAGTGAAGATGTCAGCAGTCATGGTCCATGCAGCAAGGGTGGGGAGTGGGTCCCAGCCTGGGTCAGCAGGAGTGCAGAAACGGGCTGGTGAAGCAATTCTTTCCCCCTTCTTCTGCACACCATCTTCCATTTGGGGTTTCCCAGTACAAGAAAGATCCCATACTGGACTGAGGCTGGTTGCCACTGCCTACCGGAGCCCGGGCTAGCTTTGACCACTCTGGTGCAGTGGCGGGACTGGGAAACTGCCCGGGCACTGCCCGGGCGGGGGTGAAGCCCGAGGCAGAATCTTAGAGCAGCAGTGCCCCACAGTAGAAACGATGTATCGCAGTGAAGCAGGGACCCGGCAAAGGAGACAGGGAAGGCGCCTCAGGCTTGAAGTTCCAACAGCAGGTTTATTAAAGTTGTAGGGGTCAAGCTAAGAGAGAGCCCCGAGGGCCGGGGGTAAGGGTTTTTAAACGGCAACAAAACAGGGGGTGTACACAAACCCACAACCAGTGAGAGGGACCAGGGGAGGGGTAGGGGGTGACATAATTGGTAGGGGTCCGGTAAGGGTAAGGGGAGGAGAGAGAAAGGTCACATGGGTTAATGGGACCTCGAGTTTTAGGGGAATTCCAGAGGGGTGTCACAGTCAGGGATTGGCCCAAGACAAAACTGACAGGGGAGGTTCAGGAATAAGGCTGGATTGCCTTGACAGGCAGGGAAAGAGCTGGAACAAGGGGTAGGCAATGGTATGAGGGACAGCTTTGAGGGAGGGTAAAACCCAGGGGTAAACCGACTTGGGGAGAACAAGGGGGTACAGGGTACAACAGAGCAAACCACTTAACAAAGAATCAAATAAATTCAAACCACAACAGCTGGTGAAGGCTGCTGAGCTGGTCAGGACTGGACCTAGGCTTACTTGGGCTGAAGAAGAGGAGAAATCAGACTTTATCTGCCCTGAACTCTGAGTCATGGCAGGACTCATTTCTTCTCCTTTTACACTCCCCAGGCCACATGGGCATTGCAGTGATGCCTCCTATGGAGACATCCTGCAGGCAGCGGCTAGATGACCAGACTGTGTGAGTGGCTGCCAGACCTGGGGCCTCATCCATGTCTCAGTGCTGACACACCCCCAGATGTCCCCATGTCCAGCCTTACCCTTCGCTCTAGCCAGTCAGCAGCACTAGCTCCCCACTGTATGTGTACCATGCATGCTGCTGGCCAGCTCATGTCACCTGGGGACAGGCACCCTTGGAGGAGATGCACAGCTCTGGGAAAGGAATTACTGCAGCACTGGATATAAGCCTCTCTGCTTTTTACTGATCTAAGCTGGAACTTACAGCTTTGTGGAAGGAAGCAATAGAGCATCCAGGGTGTTTTTGTTCATAACACAGGGCATCCATGGCTCTGAACATGAAAGGCAGAACACAGAAACAATTTCATGAGAGAAAATGTCTTGTGAAGGTTGGAAGACAAAATTCAAGTTGGAATGAGCAAAGGAATGGTGCAGTTATTTCATGCCTGAGTTGAGATTATCAATTCAAGTACTTTGCAGACACAGGGAGACCCTTGAGGACTCCTGTGGACTCTGGCATGCACCCACAAGTCCCTCCACCCCATGCTGATTGGTGGGCACTCCCCAGGCTGGCAGCCAACACAGCCACCACCTGTCTGCCTAGGAGAGCCTGGGTCAAGCTGTGGCCCCATTTGTTTGTCCCATCTGGATCCCATCCTTTGGCACCAAGACCCCACACCAGTGCTGCCCTATCACACTTGCGTGGGGACCCTCATCACAGAGCAGCCAGAAGTGCCCCAGCCTGCTATTCAGGCTTTTCATCAGCCATATGGAGATGGGGACACTGGGATGTGGTGGTGGGAGTCAGGCTCTTTTGCTGCTTTCGTAGCATTTACCTGCTCCCTGGCTACCCTGTGGAGCCAGAGGCCAGTGTGGTGGGCTTAACTCACCTGCACCCTGCAGTCCTGGCTCTAGGGAGAGCACTGGTTCAGGCTTGGATGACACTGGTGCCCATGGGTGCACAGGCCACATGCCTGGCCCCAGGCTCTGGGAAGGCTGTACTGGTTCTCATCATGTAGCATGTGCCCAGAGTTCTGCAAGGAAAGAGCCATCCCTCTAGGATATATTATCTAATACAATTTTATAGGGGGAAGAGACTACAGGGGCAGACTTTTCTTCTCTCTTGCCAGATTCTCATTGCAGAAGCAGAGCTGACTCCATCAGCTATTTTCAATGGGAGTCTGGGCTGTAGGGACAATGGGGATGGTCAGGCTCTGCACATCTGTGGGTCCTGCAGCTCACAGGAGCCATTTCCTGCTCTAGGTCCTCAGCCACAGCTGCAGCCTCCTCAAGGTCTTTTCCAAGAGTCATAGAGCACCCTGAAGGCCCTGGGCAGCCTTGTCTGGGTGAAACTGCTTGAGCCAGGGACTAGACAACCTCCCCCCTCAGCAAGGAGGTGTGCCTTGCTTCCAGCAGTAAATAACCAGCCTTGCCTATAGGAAAATACAGAAAGCCCCAAGACTTAAGGAACACAAAAAAAAAAACAAAAAACAACCCACCACAAGGCATAGAGGTTCCTTGTAAGAGGATGGTACTTTCCTCCTACTGATGGTAGGAAGAAATTCTTACCATTTTCTGTTTTCCCTTAGTCCCTAGGCATTTCCCCATGCCATTGTGATCTTGGGAGCACCTGGTTTAACTGCCCTGGTGAATACGTCCCTTTAAATTATGGGAACTACCCAGCAGGAAGCAGCTCTGCAAGGAGTAGTACCTGACTGATGCATATCACTGCACTCCAGGTGAAGGTCAGATAAGTGATGAATCAGCAGGAGATGGGTTTACCAAGTGCAGGAGGAGGGACTGCCTCAGTGCAGAGGGCAACTCAGAGCAGGGACCCCCTTCCCAGCATGCATGTAGGCTTGGCAAGAGCTGTGGGCTGGCATGCTGAGGAAAGTTCATGGGGTTGAGGCATTTCTGGAAAGCACAGTCGCTTTTCCTTCAATGTTCAAGGAAAACTGTGGGCTGGTATTATCATCTCTTTGGAAATGAGATGAAGGGACCAAAGCAGCTTGATAAGAGAAAAAATTCCTACACGCTTCAGATTTCCTTCCCATTGTGTGAAACAGATGTGACTGAGCTCTCCCTGTGACAAATGCTGGGAAGGTTTGGGTGCGTGCAGGGTGTATGGCACTGGGTGAATCATTTACTGCAAAGTCAGGTGAACAAGCAACAGCACACGTGTGTTTATTACTCTCAGGTGGCAGAGTGGGGCCCTGCGTGCAGCCAGCTCCACCCCGAGCACCCCATGGGGACTGGCAGGGCTGCAGCCTGTGCACCCTGGCCTGCAGCATCCACACCACGTCCACATCATCGTATGGCACAGCAAAGGGGTGCAGGAGTGCAGGACAAGCTTAAAAACTTGAGGATTCCTCCTTGGACTCCACACATCTCCCAGTAAAGTCAGTTTCCCTGTTTTGGTAAAGGAAGCAGCTAATTTCAGATCGCCTTGGGCCCCAGTGAATTTCTCCTTCCCACTGGAGCTGAGTCTGGTGCAACTCAGTCTGGGTTTCTTGTGGCTCAGTCCAATGAAATTGCTGTCCTAGCTCTCATTTGTAGTCCAGCCTGGAGACAAGGCAGGAATTCCAGCAATTTCTAAGAAGGCAAGCCTCAGGAACAGTCACACCACAGAGCCTCTGCAGATGTTGGCCAGCAGCAGGATGAGGCTGGCTGTGTCCCAGGCTGTTAAAGGTTGCCAACAGTAACAAAGCCGGGCAGAGCTTACAGAGCAGCACACAGAGCAGAAATTCATGGAGTGAGTCCTGGAGACATGGCATGCTGCTGACACAAGGGATTCTGCAAAGGAAACTGGGACTTGGGAGCTTCCTTGTTTCCTGGCTGAAGATGGTAGCCTGGCCCTGTGCTGCTGTTGTCATGACCCACTGGTCAGGGGAATGATGTTCAGCATAAATTCTCACCAGGTTGAACAAAGCCACTGGACGTATGTCAGGAACTTCAATGTTTCATTACACAGTCACCGTAAGTCTGGCAACTAGCCCACTGCTTAGACTCAAAAAGTGTCGGCCAACAAGCCTGTAAATACTTATCACACACTTCCATAAGGTGCTGGCTAACAAGCCACAACACATTCCCATAAACTTCCCACTTGCACAATGAAGTTCAGTAGAGAGTATGGGGTGGAATATGGTAAGTGTGTTTGCCTAGGAGAGAAATAAACATAGAAGAGGGAGAAAAAGAGCAAAGGTTATAATCAGTATGTAGATCCCATCTTGGTCTTGCCACATGGGTGGTCTGGAGCTGGGGTTGTGAGACAAAGAAAGTGAAAAAGAAAGGGAGGGAAAAGAGAGTGAGTGGGCCCAATCCACTTTATTTTCTAGTTAACCTGGTACAAGCCTTTTTGTAAACTTGACTCTTTGTGATGTTTTGTTCATGTATGCACAGCCAGCCATTTCAGACCTCCTGCAGGAAGTGAGTTGGAGGAGGGAACTGAGTATGAAACTCAGGGGGGAGCAGGAAGTTGGCTAAGAATACACTGCCTAAACTCCATGGGACTCTCCCCTACAATTATATCTTTAAATTTCTGTAAATTAGAATGATTGAGACAAAACATGCCTATTCCTGGTCCAGCACAGCCATCAGGAATGGTGGCTCTGCAGAAACACCAAAGTTGTGTGAGCAGCAGGAGCCCAGGGAGCCCAACAGGCTGGGGGGTGGATCTGGCATAGAAAACCCCCAAGTTAATTAACAAATCCAGCTGCTCTTCGAGAAATCTGCCCCTGAAGCATCCCTAAGAAAGGGCAGCGCTGGTCAGAAGGCTGCATATTTTTATTTTGGATACTCACAGAACCTACAACTTTGCTTTAATTCATCCCTGTGTTCATGTCAGTAATTTTGGAGCACAAGAACAGCTTCACAGGCTCTCAAGCTTCAGGACTGCCTCTACCATGTGGCCACACCACATTCACAGTTACCTCATGACGCATTCTTGGGGCTGATAGTCACCTTTCCTGTGCCCTGTGGCCAGAGGTTCTCCAGGAAAGGAAAAGGGCAGATTTTCATCAATTTATTTTGGATTCACATTATAGTCAAAGCAGAACTGGCCATTTTTCTTGGAAAGCACAAACAAAAACAATGCTTGAGGAGGAACCCCTCAGGCATTGCCATGTACCTCCATCTGCAAAGATGTACTTCAGGGTTATGCAGGGACATGGGCTTCCTGAGTTTTGTTGCAGGAACGCTGGAGAAGCTGTGAGCAGATTTGAGTCCTGTTTCACTTACATTCCAGTTAGTGATGATGTAACGTATCAGGTCCTCAAGCGGAGGTGGTGACTGAGGCACAAATCACAGCTCTGGCAGAAAGTGCTCTGCTTTCATTGCAGGCATGTCCTGGCAGCAAGTGGTGACTCCTTCCTGGCAGAGCGTACCACCAGAAGCCTTACCAAGTCGGCCAAATTCTGCACAGAGCAGAAGCCACCCAAGTGACCTCATAGATGGAGGTTCTCGGAGCTGAAGTTCACTTGCCAACCTGGCACAGGGAAGAGAGGCAGAGGGATGGAGGCCATAGCTGGACTCCTGGCCCTGCCCACAGTAGGGAATCCCTTGCCAGAAATGGCTCCGAGGCCCACTGTCGCGCGGTCGTGCTCACAGCTGCGGGAGAAGTGAAAAGCCCCCAGACACCTGTGCCAGTCTGTCCAAGGCATAACACTCCCTCCCCGTCTGGCCAGGAACAAGACTCCCTACTGACCACGAACTGGCGATGAGCTGCTCCCTGAGGTGAGCCCAGCCGAACGCAGCCGAACCGCTCCGCTCGAGCAGGGCGGTGCTGTCGTGCAGGGCCCCCTGCGGGTCGGGCGGCTCCTGCAGCCGCCGGCGCTGGCGAGGGACCGGGCGGGGAGCGCAGCCCGCGCAGCCCGGGGACAGAGCTGGCTCCCTGTCCCCGCGGGATACGGGAGCTCCTGGCGGCAGGGACTGTCCCTTGGGTTTGGGTCTCTGTAGTCCCTGTGTGGGAGCCCAGCAGCTCTGCATTCTGCCAGGGAATGGCATCCAGCCATGCTGTTGCGTCAGAGCTGAAGGTCCTGCTTTGAGNTAAATACTTATCACACACTTCCATAAGGTGCTGGCTAACAAGCCACAACACATTCCCATAAACTTCCCACTTGCACAATGAAGTTCAGTAGAGAGTATGGGGTGGAATATGGTAAGTGTGTTTGCCTAGGAGAGAAATAAACATAGAAGAGGGAGAAAAAGAGCAAAGGTTATAATCAGTATGTAGATCCCATCTTGGTCTTGCCACATGGGTGGTCTGGAGCTGGGGTTGTGAGACAAAGAAAGTGAAAAAGAAAGGGAGGGAAAAGAGAGTGAGTGGGCCCAATCCACTTTATTTTCTAGTTAACCTGGTACAAGCCTTTTTGTAAACTTGACTCTTTGTGATGTTTTGTTCATGTATGCACAGCCAGCCATTTCAGACCTCCTGCAGGAAGTGAGTTGGAGGAGGGAACTGAGTATGAAACTCAGGGGGGAGCAGGAAGTTGGCTAAGAATACACTGCCTAAACTCCATGGGACTCTCCCCTACAATTATATCTTTAAATTTCTGTAAATTAGAATGATTGAGACAAAACATGCCTATTCCTGGTCCAGCACAGCCATCAGGAATGGTGGCTCTGCAGAAACACCAAAGTTGTGTGAGCAGCAGGAGCCCAGGGAGCCCAACAGGCTGGGGGGTGGATCTGGCATAGAAAACCCCCAAGTTAATTAACAAATCCAGCTGCTCTTCGAGAAATCTGCCCCTGAAGCATCCCTAAGAAAGGGCAGCGCTGGTCAGAAGGCTGCATATTTTTATTTTGGATACTCACAGAACCTACAACTTTGCTTTAATTCATCCCTGTGTTCATGTCAGTAATTTTGGAGCACAAGAACAGCTTCACAGGCTCTCAAGCTTCAGGACTGCCTCTACCATGTGGCCACACCACATTCACAGTTACCTCATGACGCATTCTTGGGGCTGATAGTCACCTTTCCTGTGCCCTGTGGCCAGAGGTTCTCCAGGAAAGGAAAAGGGCAGATTTTCATCAATTTATTTTGGATTCACATTATAGTCAAAGCAGAACTGGCCATTTTTCTTGGAAAGCACAAACAAAAACAATGCTTGAGGAGGAACCCCTCAGGCATTGCCATGTACCTCCATCTGCAAAGATGTACTTCAGGGTTATGCAGGGACATGGGCTTCCTGAGTTTTGTTGCAGGAACGCTGGAGAAGCTGTGAGCAGATTTGAGTCCTGTTTCACTTACATTCCAGTTAGTGATGATGTAACGTATCAGGTCCTCAAGCGGAGGTGGTGACTGAGGCACAAATCACAGCTCTGGCAGAAAGTGCTCTGCTTTCATTGCAGGCATGTCCTGGCAGCAAGTGGTGACTCCTTCCTGGCAGAGCGTACCACCAGAAGCCTTACCAAGTCGGCCAAATTCTGCACAGAGCAGAAGCCACCCAAGTGACCTCATAGATGGAGGTTCTCGGAGCTGAAGTTCACTTGCCAACCTGGCACAGGGAAGAGAGGCAGAGGGATGGAGGCCATAGCTGGACTCCTGGCCCTGCCCACAGTAGGGAATCCCTTGCCAGAAATGGCTCCGAGGCCCACTGTCGCGCGGTCGTGCTCACAGCTGCGGGAGAAGTGAAAAGCCCCCAGACACCTGTGCCAGTCTGTCCAAGGCATAACACTCCCTCCCCGTCTGGCCAGGAACAAGACTCCCTACTGACCACGAACTGGCGATGAGCTGCTCCCTGAGGTGAGCCCAGCCGAACGCAGCCGAACCGCTCCGCTCGAGCAGGGCGGTGCTGTCGTGCAGGGCCCCCTGCGGGTCGGGCGGCTCCTGCAGCCGCCGGCGCTGGCGAGGGACCGGGCGGGGAGCGCAGCCCGCGCAGCCCGGGGACAGAGCTGGCTCCCTGTCCCCGCGGGATACGGGAGCTCCTGGCGGCAGGGACTGTCCCTTGGGTTTGGGTCTCTGTAGTCCCTGTGTGGGAGCCCAGCAGCTCTGCATTCTGCCAGGGAATGGCATCCAGCCATGCTGTTGCGTCAGAGCTGAAGGTCCTGCTTTGAGAAAAGGGGCTTGAAGCAGATTTCCAGAGGCCCATTCCAAGCTAATCCACTTTGTGAAGAAGCTGTTTGGAAACACAGACCCTACCTGGTGGATTGTCAGAGTTGCAGAGAGATGAGCAAATCTGTCCCCATGTGCGCCCAAATCTCTGCAAGCTGGATAGTTTTTCTTTCCACACAGGTTTCTTGCTGCCACTGCTTTGAACCTTACAGCAATACACTTCCTGCTTGTCCTTTGTTCTCCAACTGCCTCACCAAGTTCCTTGTCCCACTGCATGTCCTCCACCGGCCCAGCAGTTGGAAAAGCAGGATGGACTGTGGAAGGAGGCCATGGGGGGACTCCACAGTCTACCCCCAGCAGCCTGGGGACAATGGACAGACTGTCTGCACTTTGCCAGAGCTGCCCAGGGTGAAATGGAGTGAAGACATCTGCTCTGTGCACCTAGTAGACTCCTACAAGGTATCCTCCAAATAGACTAAACAAACCTCTTCTCCCACACAAAGACATGGAGTACAATGAGAAATCTGGAGGGTGGACAGGGTTTGTCATCAGTTACCTTCTGGCACACCAACCCTCTGTCCTTCTCTATCTTTCTTATGGGATGTTCCTCTCACATGGTATCAGCTGTGGGCAGGGCTGTGGTCACCTGCTTGGTTTCATTGAAGTCTATTGCAAGTTTTCTTTCTAAATCTGTGCTATCACTGCTGCTCAGTGTATCACAGAACAATGTAGGTGGGAAGAGACCTTCAGAGGTCTCCAGAACAGCCTCCTACTCCAAACAGATTCCAATAGGAGTGGTTGCTCAGGTTCTCCTCTAGTTGACCTTCTAATGTCTCCAGGGATGGAGATCCCACAGACTCTCTGGGCCCTGTTCCAGCACCTAAGCCATCTCATGGTAGGTTTTCTCTCTTGTGTACCCAGCTGGAATTCCCTATGTTCTGTTGTGTGCTCATCAACTCTTGTCCTATCACCATGCACCTCTAAGGACCCAGCACTGTCCCCTTGGCATCTTCTCATTAGGTGGGTGCTTCTGAAGGCAGCAACTGGGATTCTGAAAGCCTCTGATACTCCAGAATGAGCAAACCCAGTTCCCCCTCCCCTCATGCATCCCTTACTTCTAGCCCCAGCAATCCTGGTGGCCTGCCCTTGATTTACTTCTGTGTGTCAGTGATGTTCTTTATGCATTTGCCACATGCATTTACTTGGAGTCCCAGCCTGGACATAGCACCACAGAGGTTTCCTCAGGATGAAGCAGGGTTTGTGGGGCTCCACGTGCACTTTACCTCCTGTGTCTCCTTGCACTCTACAGTGGTTTTGGATAATAAAAAAACCTTCTGATTTTTTGTAGCTTAACATAAACACCTTTTTTTCTTTTTTTCTTTTTTTTTTTTTTTTTTAATGAGGATGCTATTTGTGATCTACAGACATTTCCTGAGAGGCAGGTGGGGTCCAGAAGCTTCTTGGGAGCACTGAAGTAGTGCAAGGCTGGACTGCTGTCAGAGTCTGGTGAGCACTGCTGACTGCCTTGTGGTGCATTCCAGAGCTCTTCATTTTGGTGAGAAGGATGTCCTTTACAGAGCATGGGGACATTCTGGCTTCCTGCCCCAAGAAGGCAGAGCAGTGTCTTGTTGCTTGTTTACATTTTTATTTGGTTAATCAGAAGCTTCTTCTTTTGTACCAAAACTTTTGTGTTTGGCACAAGAGAACTTATTGGGAGGCTATTTTTCCAACCAACATCACTGTTAGGCTTCAGTGGGATAAAGAGTTGCTTTTTTTGATCACTGCTCAGCTAGGTCACTGATCATTGGAGCTTTTCAGTTGTGTCATTTTTAGGAGTAAAACCTGGCTGCAGGAAGGCTCAGAACAGCTCTCTGAGAGGGTGTTCCTTCTAAAAACCCCAGAGGAGTCTGCTGCTGCTGCTGTTGCATTTCTGCAGCCCTCCAGGAATCACTGTGCACAGTGGACAAATGCAAAAAAATCTTTGGGAATCTTTGAATGAAGGGTAACTAAACCAAGAATAGGAAAACCTGACATCATTGCAATTTGAGAGGAAGGGATGACCTACCAGGGCCACCATCAAGGGACTGTCATTAGGCACCAAAGTTAATGTCAATTTTAGACGCTTTGTATGCTGTGGCAAAACCTGTCACAAGTTAAAGGCCAGCTTCTCTGAAGCTCTGGGCTCCCACTGGAACCCAAAGTGTTCTAGAACTCCAAAAGGGAGGAGTAGCAGCAGCAGCCAGTGCATGTGTCTGTGGGGAGCTGGCACAGAGGGAGGCAACCCCAGCTGGCCCAGAACAGAGTTGGAGCAGGGAGCTGTGTGGGGCAGAAAGAGGAAAGAAGGAGGTGCTCTGGCAGCTGAGGATTGTGCAGAAAAGCCATGCTATGAAAAGCCAGTGTCCATAAAGGAGGCAGAGGAGTCCGCAACTTTATTCGAGTAAAGGGAGATAGTCCACTGGGACATACCCCTGTGCAGTTTCTCGGTTTTGGAGGATGCAGCCTCCTTTTATCCTAAACTCTTGGCTGCATGTTACCCTCTTCCCTTCCCCATTGTCTGAGGAACTAGGAAGGTACAGCCTTCCCGAACCGCCTACCACATATTCCCTCTTGAATATGTATTGACATTTTCCCCCAAAGTTTGGAAGTTCAGACTGTCTGGATTCTGCAATAGACTTGTGTGGACCCATTTCTCCTAAGACCCTGAAGTCCAGGAGTTCAAACTGTCTGGGTCAAATTGTCTGGGTTCTGCAACAAACTTGCAGCTTGAAGTAAAGACATTAACATCTGTCGCTGTTGAGCATAGAATGAAGACACAAGACTCTAATATTGTTCAATGTTCAGAAGGTTAAAGAAAGGATCTTTATTAAAATGGTGGCCCTCCTTTATAGAGGGTTCTGTTAACAATTACTTGATTGGTTAAATGACATGATGTCTCTCTACAACCACTGGTTTCAGATAGAGAGAGCATATTTTGAAAACACACACAAAGAAGTGGTAAACTTACAGTGAACAACACCACCCGTTATTTTGAGAATGAGAGATGCTTACAAAGTCTTTATCTGCTTCGTCTGAGAACTCGAAATAGCTTCAAGGTTGTTCTCTTCAGAGGAAAAGTTTTTCTTTGGGAAAAATCTCTGGGTTTGCTTCTGAATTCTCTCTAAGTCCACAGTCTGTCAGCTCCACAAACACCTATTTCTCCTAAAGACCATCACCCATCAAGTCGTTTTAAAGACATTAGTACCTATATTTCCTGTCAGGATCAATCCCTAGCCTCCCTTGTGGCAGGTTTGAGGTCTCCTAGAGCCTCCTTCACATCTGCAATGCCATCTCTGCAGCACAATCCTGGCCACCTCCAGCATCCACCAGCAAATGCTACCCCTCAGGGAAAAGGGACTGGGACACCCAGGGTGCTCTGTGCCATGTCCCATCCAACCCCAACTCATCCCCCTTCCCCACCTGCAGCTGAACCAGTCCCCAGTACCCCCAGGAACATGTTCTGGGTCAAGCAGTGCAAGTACTGTGGCCCTGTGCTGCTGAGCAGGAGCAGAGCCGGGGGCTCTGACACGGAGTCTCTGATTAGGAAGATCCTGACACAGTCACATCCCTGCCTGAGGAGAGCTGGGCATCCCCTCCACTGGCATTCTCCCAGATGCAGCTCTGGCTGGGCCAGGAGAGCCCTGGAAGCAACCTGGGACAGCTCTCCTCATGGACACTGCAGAGACTATTCCCTGACCACGTACCAGGGCACACAGCAGGGTCTGGGTCATGTGCTGGCCCTGTTCTTGATCAGCTTGAGGCACAACTATGCCTGCCTGGGTGTTCCCAAACCAGTGGCAGCCCTCTACCTGCTGGAAGGACATGGATATGCAGGGCTGCCACCCCACCCTGGCCACCACTGTCCTGCCCACCAAGCCCCCACGAGAGCCCAAGCTCCTCTACAGCCACCTCCAGTTCCGTCCCTCCCAAGGAAGCTGTCCCAGAGAACTCACCAGCACTGGATGTGACTGTTTCCTTGGAAGCCATAGTGTCCCTTTGCCCCAAATTCACTGTACCATGTGCTGAACCTGCCTTGGAGATGGGCCACCTGCCCTTTGCTCAGAGAGCTGGTGCCACCTCTTCCGTCTTGCCCTGCCTTTTCAACACAAGCAGGACTCCAAAGGTGGCTAGTTCAGGTACAAAGAACAAGGGGCATACAAGAAACTAATTAGCATTGCTGTCAGAGGTGGAAAATCTACCTTAAAAACAGCCCCAGCTTCCTATTGTGTCCCAGATGGGTGCCAGGATGCCAGAAGCTTGGGGCTCCTTCTGTACTGCTGGTGGGGGTTTCTTTTCTGCAGATAATGTCACAAGCCCCAGGGTAAGGATGGAGGGAAGCAACATCAGGTGGTCTGGGGACATAATCAAAAGCCCTGTGGTCTGAAAGGGCTTTGGGAGTACAGACAAGTCCAGGATTGAGCAGAACATTCCTTCGCCATCCTGCATCTGAAATACCAGGAGGCCCCTTGTGAGAGACTAAACTGTTGAAGGGATGATGACTCAAAACATTCTCCCATTTGTGGAGATGCCAGGGTGCTTTGTTAAAATGGAGGAGGAGAGCTTTTGGATGTGTAATGGCCAATCTCTGATCTGGTAATACCAAGTCTGCCTTGCAGCCTTTCAGTGATGAGATCTTTCTACTCTTGTCAGATTACTGTAGATAACAACCAACATACCTACTTGCCTGTGTGTAAGAAACAACCGCTCACTTTTTATAATTTTAAAATATAAATTTAGCAAAAAAATACAACAAAAGGACCAAATAAGGAAAAATTACAGCACTGAGAGGCCCCCCCAACCTCCGTGACTACCAGCCACGTGGCTCAACTTCCAAATGGATGCTCTGCCTTTTATATCTCTAGTCCCTCCTAGAGCCTGGTCAGTCAACTCCTTCCTTGCCATCCAGTGGTGGAGGTCACTTTCTTACATTCTGATTGGAGGTCAGGTGTTACATAGTAACAAGCTGACCTTTCCAAATGCCTGGACTACTAAAACCATCCCGTGATAACAAATACTGGGGGGAACACANTTATATCTCTAGTCCCTCCTAGAGCCTGGTCAGTCAACTCCTTCCTTGCCATCCAGTGGTGGAGGTCACTTTCTTACATTCTGATTGGAGGTCAGGTGTTACATAGTAACAAGCTGACCTTTCCAAATGCCTGGACTACTAAAACCATCCCGTGATAACAAATACTGGGGGGAACACATTGTAGTAAAATAGCTATACATCTATAAAACTTCTCTTAACATACATATAATGTTCACTTCTTAATTGTGAGAGCCACCTATCTCATTATTCATCCATAACACTGTGCAATCACATTTTTCTACAATAAACCTGACTTATGTATATTTACACAAACACCAATCATTCAGTGTCATTTCACCCTAATCTGCCCCAAAGAATCTAGTAATGAGAACCTGGGTTACCATTGCCTTTGGGGGTGAGTTGTAACAGCCCTGGTCCAAAGACAGCTCTTGCTGCATGAATAAATCTATCATGGAGAAGAGACCTCTCAGTCATTTTCCTCCCATCACCTTACTAGTGGGGCCAAGGGGGAAAAATAGAAGTCAGCAGGAAATAAAAAGATGGAGAAAAGAAAGAAGACAGAAATGAGATTAGTGTTAAAAAATTTTTAAGCTTCTGAGGGTGAGAATGATCAAAGGACAGACATTTACAATTGCTACTTTTAAAACTATTATTATTATTATTATTTTATTTCTCCACTTTTCTTTTTCCTTTCACTAACTGCAGCCTGTGTTTTCCAAGAGGAGGACACGCAAGGCTAAGGTGTGGTACCTGCTTCCATCATTTTGGTTCACAGCCTGAAGAGACAATTGTATTTGAGGCAGAAGCAAAAGAAACAGTACAGCTGGTCCACTTGGAAAGGGAGAAAGAGCTTTCCATCACCACCTGAACTTCCAGTGGTAACAGGGGCTCACAGTGGGAAGAGATGGGATGGAGTAAAGCTGTGGGCTGTGGGACATGCCTGCAGAAGCACATGGCAGCACAAAGAAGCACATGGCAGCACAGAGAGGCTTGTCTCCACCTCACCCTAGGAGGAGAAGATGTCACGTGGCAGAGTCCTGCAGAGAGGAGCCTGCTGGAAGCTGACAGACAGGTGAACAGCGCGTGGTCACGTGATAGAAGGACATTTAGAAAGTGTGTTGCTGATGTGGCAACACGGGATAGGTCACATAGTGAGAATTGCCGTGTAAGGAAACACTGTGCCTTGGAAAAGTGCATAAAACCATCTCATTTCTTTGAATAAATGATTCAGATTCCCTGCCAGTCTGGGTCCATGTCGTGGTCATTACAGCTCACTGCCAATCTGGCAGCACAAATGGCTTCTGGAAAGACAACTTGGCTTGTTTTCAAAGATACCCTTGAGGCTGTGCTGCTGGCACACATTTATTGTGTTCTGGAAGTGTAACAAAGGCATGTCCTGAACACCAGAGGGCTGGACATGGCCAGTTGCTGTGTTATGACTGTGGCAGAGGGGCCAGGGGTGGAAAGTGTACAAATTTTCTGCCTCTATACAGTTGCAGTGGTTATTTTCACTTTGATGTGTGAAATTCTTTTTGTTGATGCAAGTGAAGTTTGTGAAGATGTGTCATGAATACGTACATGAATGCTAATTACCTTAGCTAAGAGCTGTGAACAGTTCTATCTCTTTCTAACAGAAGCCTTTCTTTGGAATCTGAGATGTCTCTGAAGCTTTTCTTTTCCGCTCGACTGGGGAAGACAGTCCTGGGCAAGATCTTTGGACACAGTTGTTTGTGTGCCTAAGTAAAGCTTTAGTCAAGATGTTCTTCACCTCTGTGTTTCTGAACATGTAGATAAAGGGGTTTAGCAATGGTGTTACAGCTGTGTTTAAGATGGTGACTGTTTTGGTCAGTTCCAAAGAAGCTTTGATGCATGGCTTGACATGACGAAGATGGTGGAGCAGTACCAAATAATTACTATAATGAGATAGGAAGAACAAGTGGAGGAGCATCTTCACTGGCCTTGAGCAGATGGGATGATGTACAGTGGAGATGATAGAAATAAAGGAGGTCAGGGTAATGACACAGGAGCTGAAGATGACAATGTGTCTTAGTTTGCAAATGCAAGATGTGGCCGGGGATGTGTACTCTATTGCCATCTGTTTGAGGTGGGACAGTTTTCTTCTGTTAATTGGGCCACATCTTAAAACCAGGTGGGGTAGTTTTCTTTATCTCTTCCTCAACCCATCCTCCCTCCAGGGAAATATCTTCTGTTAATGGACCATTGAGTGTCACTGAATGACTGATAAAATTACATCATCCCATTGGGAGATGCTCCGCCCAGGGGGAGGAGCCAAGCATTCCAACCTGGATATAATCTGAGATTTAGACCACCACAGTCAGCCTCTCCCCACTGGATTCCCAGAGGAGCAGCTTTCTTTTCCACTGGATTCCCAGAGGAAGATCAGGCCCGTCTACACCACCACTGGGCCATCAGAGGGAAACTCCACCCTTGTACAGGATCCCTGCTTCAACAGAACCCCATCCGCCACTGCAGGAGGGCTGAGCCACCATGGAATGGGACTGACCAACACCCTGATCCACAGGGTGTCAGGTCGTGTTCTGCCTCTGTCAGTGTTGTTTATATTACTGCATTTTTATTTTTATTTTTCCTAATAAACTGTTATTCCTACTCCTATATCTTTGCCTGAGAGCCCCCTTAATTTCAAAATTATAATAATTCAGAGGGAGGGGGTTTACATTTTCCATTTCCAGGGAGGCTCCTGCCTTCCTTAGCAGACACCTGTCTTTTCAAACCCAGACACAATAGCAAACAGGACAAAGCCCACCAGCTCAACAAGTGTGATATCTGTGCAGAAAAGAGTAATCCAGGGGGAGATGTCATAGAGGAAATGGTTGATGACATTAGAGTTACAGAAAGACAACCTGGAAATCAAACACAGCTGCTGAAATGACCAGGAAACCACCCACCCAAGTGTAGTAGGATTTTTCATAAAACAAGATGGTAGTAGGATTTCTCATAAAACAAAGGCATGCTTTGCCTTTACAAAGATTCTCATAGGTTTTTAGCCTTCAGATTGCAGAATAGCTACTTTGTAGGAATAAGGGCTTAACTTGTAGGACTTCAAGCATCATGTTCCTTCCTTGCATTCTGTTCCACAGATGGAACATGGACAGCTTCATTCTATTAGATTATGGACTTGATACTTTAATATCTAGGCCTAGGCCATCCTAGAAAACAATAAGCATCTGTATAAGACAGAGACCCTTATTGTAGTAAAACAATAGACATTATATAGTTTGCCAAGTTAAGACGTGAGAAATACAAGTAAGCATAAACGAAATAGATACTTCCTAAAAAGCTTGTTTTTGATGCCAAACCAATAGAATTGACAGTAAAGCGATCTGACTATGGTTAATCAGCCAAGAAGCATTGAGAAATTGCTGCGTGAACAAACTGAGCTATCCAATAGGAATTAACCATTAGACGCGTGAACGAAATGCTGTATTTTCTATATAATGAAGTTACTAACATAAAATAAATGGAGACTGACATAGCCTCCTATGGGTGTGTGTGTGTCTTTCATCTGGCCCAGCTCTTTGCTTAAGGACTCTCTTTGTCACAAAGATATCTTTACCGAAGAGCTCACTGTCAGCCCCCTGGACAGAGTGCTGGTCATAATGCTGCTGTAGCTCAGGGGGTAACACACAGACAACTAGCAATCATATGCCATGACTGCAAGGAAGAAATATTCTGTACAACCAAACAAGAAGACAAAGTATATCTGAAGGAACCAAATGAGAAGACAAAGTACATCTGAAGGAGGCATCCTGTGAAGGAAATGGACTGTCTTTGTGACACAAGATTGGCCAGTGTCTTTGGGATGCAGACAGTGGTGAACCAGATCCTCAGGAAGGCAAAGTTGCAGAGAAAATACTATATAGGGTGGTGGAGTTGATGGTAAGTACTCACAAGCACAATAACGCAGAGATTGCCCATGACTCAGGACATACACACAGAGGAAGAAGACAAACAGGAATACTTGCAGGTGTTGAGAATCAGGGAATCCAACCAGGATAAACTCCTTCACTTGGGTTGACTTCTGTTGCACATCCAGCCGGAAACAGCAAACCCCAGACTGCAGGGGCTGGGCATGCAGAAAGCAGAGACAACTGTGGAGAAACCTGACTCACTCTCCCTTGTTCTGGAGGGGAAGAAGGCTGGCTTACATTCAGAGCATAAATGTCACAGAGGCTGATACCTGCTCCAGTCTATCATGGCTTTGACACTTTCATATGAGATGGGACAGTCATGTATTCTTCATCAGAGCTGGTCATAGTCAAGGGAGAGAAATGGGCACTTCCAGGCTGCAACTGGCTCCCCAAAAAACCCTTTCCTGCTCCTGGCTAATGAATCATGTCTCAGTCTGGATCTCTGCTCCCCAACAATGAAGAGCCATTATGGACTGTCACAGATGGCAGAACTTGTGATGGAGATAGATCAGCTATTGATGCCTGTAATGAGCTGGGCAGAACCTGAGCAGGTTCAACATCTGCTCTCTAATTTACCAGGATAAAGAAATTAAGAGAGAAACAGTTCTCTGTATTTAACAATGACTATTCTCCCCCAGCCTTTCTGCAAGATAGCCTAAAGTTGAAAGGGATTTCATTTAAGGTTTTGAAGATAAGCTCCACAGGAGAAGACAGAAAAAAAACCCAGAAATCACAAAAACTAATCAGTTCAATTTTCAGTGCAGGTTGTAAAAGCTTTGCCAAAAAAAGACAGTTCTGCAAAATTTCTCCCATCATACATCAATTTGTATGCCCATTCTTTATGCCTGCACACACCAACCCCTCCATTCTTCTCCTCTCCCTGCTCTCTAAACTGTAATTTATTGGCCTATTTTTAATCTATTGACTGTAAGGTCTGGGACTGTGCTGTAAACTTCATCCAGGCCAAGTGCACAAGTGGATGAAGCAGTGTTATTTAATTTCTTTGCCTAAACCCCTGGAGTCACTGTCAGCTGAGAATTACACTCTTCTCCAATTACGGTGTCCTGAAATCAGGGGTTGTGTTTGTGCTGCTCATGGGGATCAGGAAATTTTCCACCTCACCCCCACAGTGCTTATTTTTTTGTCTGAATAGCATCTGTGTTTGTCCAAGGGGTGTCCAGAATGGTGAAAAGGATTGTGTTCACTTTCAAGAGTTCCCATTTCTGCCAGGGACTTGGAACAGAAGTCATTACAAGTATCTTAGATTTGACAAAGTTGTAGAGCATAAAGTTGCAAAATTGAAACAAGATTACAGTGTAATGGAAAGCATTTTAGAAAAGAAGGTAGCTTTGCTCTAAAACTGAACTGAAGGAGAAAAACTTTCCCTCATGCACATTCCTTCTGTCTTGCTCCCTAGTCTCAGGGAAGGCGTCTCCAAGGAAACTGTCCAACAGCCAGACCCCACGATGCCAGCGTTCACCTCGTCTTTGAAGCTTCCAGATCCCCTGTGATGACACCCAAGGTGAGGAGTGACACGCAAAATGAGGCTTTCCATCACTCCTACACTTCCTGGGCTCTTCCTAGGCCGGCAGTCATGTTCAGATTTTGAGTCTCCCTTCTGGTACCTCTCAGGTAGAGGCACCTCTCCCAGAGGCTCTTGCCTTCCATCTCAGACAGACTAGCTTTGCTGATGCCTTCTTGTCTGTATTACAATTCTTGCCCAGTTCTTTATCTTCCCAACCTCAACACTTGAGGATTTCTTCCAGTCTGAGACCAGACTGTTCATTTCACCCCCCGATCCCTTCCCTGTTCTGTTATCTGGGTATAGTGAGAAGCTGCACTTGACATGCAGGGAACTTTTCCTGGGCTGCTAATCTGGCTACCATCAGCATGTGCTGCTCTTGGAAGTATTCCGCTTTTTGTTTCTCCTGATGTTTCCACAGCTGTACATGATCATTCCTTCAAACCTATGAGAAGCAAGCAATGCAAATAAAGAAGCACCATCCTGGTGATCAAGAAAAGAGATTTTGGCTCACTTGTTCAACTGTTTGTTTCTAGGCAGTCACCGAAGCTTGAAACAATCCGTTTTCAGGGTTGATTTTCAGTGTTGATTTTGTCATGATTTTGGGCAGATTTCACTACGGAAACAGCTTGATGAAAGGCTGTTAAACACGCAGACCACAGGCACAAGAGAGGTTGAAGATTTAGCCATTAAAACCTGATCTTACAGCAACATGGTGGTTTCCATGGCTTGAAAACACTGTTCCATTTCTGGAAACCTTACAGGGGAGACAGAAACTGGAGAAAA
Source organism: Chloropsis cyanopogon (assembly GCA_013400585.1). Classification (NCBI taxonomy): domain Eukaryota; kingdom Metazoa; phylum Chordata; class Aves; order Passeriformes; family Irenidae; genus Chloropsis; species Chloropsis cyanopogon. The sequence goes on from WEZZ01004641.1 coordinate 39,682, forward strand.
GGTGTTTGCTGCCCAGGAAAGCCTCTGGTGAGGAAAGGTTCAGGGATCAAAGGGTCTAGTGTCAGGGATTTTCAGTTGAGCAGCACCACACCAGTTGTGGGGTCTGGTGAGTGGGGAATTGCTCTGGGTATGGATGAACTTTCACACTAAGTAGGTGTCTCTTTGGGCCAGACTTCTGGTGAACTGCAAGGTGATACCCTTAGGACTGAGAGATACTGTTTTATCCTGCGAGTCATGTTAAGGGAGCCTCTGAAGGTTGTCATGATCTGTAGGTCCTACTGCATCCCTAAAACTCCGCATGTAGCACAGCTAGAGCAGCAGTTTCTGGGAGTGCTGTCCTAAGAGAGGAGGCTGTTGGGGTGTAACACATGAGGAGGCCTGACCTGTTCACAGCCCCAGGAGCTTCTGCTGCTGGCACCTACAGACGGAAGGCCGCTTCCATGTGTCTCAGCCTTATTACTGCTCTCCTTCAGTGCTGGGTCAGTGCCCTCCATGTGCCCACCACCTTCTGCTAACCAGAGGGACCCTCCAGCTGAGGGGTGGCAGAAAGGGTCACTCTTTGGGGTTTGGACTGCCACCTGTCCCTGGCCTGTCCCTGTCTGCCTCCATTCTGTCATCCAGAAATTTGTGCCTCTGATTTTCTATTCTAACCTGCCTGCAGGGACACCTTGGTATCCTGGAACAGCTTTATCACCATCAGCTCTCAGCAGACCTTGTTAAAACATTCTTACACCACCTCACCCTCTACATGGTGTGTGATTTACCCCCAAGAGTTTCAGAGTGCAGGAACTGTGGTGAGCTCGTTCTTGCCTGAAATTCTCCATAGAGCCAGAGCCCAGATGGTAGGTGAAGCTGTCCTCTGGGAAGGGCTCCAGGAATCATGGCTTTAATCTTTAATAAGCACAAGAGGAAACTGTTTTATTTCTTTGTCAGTTTAAGCCTGTAAAGTTAAATTGTTCTATGTCAAATGAGTGTGATCCATCTCTTCCTCTGCTGGGGAATCCGACACTGTCCCACATGAGGTAGCACAACAGTCCCTGAGGCAAAGTAGTTTCTGGGCAGCCTAGAGCTGGTTGTTTTCCTGCTCAGGCAAACTGGACTAAGCTGTATCTGGTGAGATCTCCTCTGTCACCAGCCTCTGCCAGAGCACAACAGAATACAGCCTGAGAAGGTCCTATGAGGGCTTCAGGTCTGTCCAGTGCCTTTCCTGTAAGCTCACCTGCATGCAGGGTATCCTGGTTCTGGCCAGGACAGGGGCCATTTTTGCAGTAGCCGGGAGCCTGATGTTATTTTACACCACCTCACATCATTTTGGGTGCAGGGGAAAGGGACTGTCTTCTGAGAAGGGTTTGCTTCCAGTTGAGAAAACATCATTGGTGGGGAGTTTTCCCACGTGAATAATTTCTTTTCTTATACCTTTTATTATTAGTATTGTTGCTGCTACTGTTCGTTTTCTTATCTCCTTGCTGTTTCCAGTGAATTGTTCTTATCTCAACCTGGTATCTTTACCTTTTGTACCTCCAATTGGAGAGGGGAGGGGCACATGGTTTTAGTGGGAGTACTAGCTTGGAGAATACCATTTCTAAACCATGACACAGCATCAGGCAAAATCAAAATGTACCAAAAACCATGCCATGTTTAAAAAACCCACCAAAATTAAATGTTTTTGTCCAACCCTAAACTACCTGTAAATCAGCCTGACACAGGTGGACATGCTTTCAAGAGACAAACAAAACAGGGATACATGAACGTGGGAGAATGGACAGGCAGATGAGTTGAATTACAGATAAGAATCACTACAGGAAATCTGGCCAGGAAATAGACAGGTAAGACAGACCTCAGAAAGAGGAAAAGTGACTGATGAATCATTAAGAGAGACCCCCAGGTAGTGGCTATGTGATGGTGTTATTGTGAGGGCAGCAGAGGTGAAGGACTGTGCTGGCTGAAGCCACAGCATGTACAAAGATTTTTGGATTTCTCAGTCTGGAAAATACCTTTACAGAATTATGGACAACACTTGCAAGTTGTGCATCCACTGTGGAAAATAATTTTAGGGGCTAAAGTATATAACTTAATTAAATCTAAAGAAAAATATTTCTAAAACTTTAACTGGCACAGGCATTCTTTTAAGAAAGCATCTTGTCCTTCAAGCAAGTGGCTTTTTTTATTTATCATCTATCAGCAGTCCTGGCTCACCAGGGGGTTGGCAAATGTGATGTCCTTCTACAAAAAGGATGAAAAGGAGGATCTGGTGAACTCCAGGCCTGACCTTGGTGGCTGGGAAGGCCGTGGAGCAGATAGATGATCCTGAGCACTTTGATGACAAGTGAACAGCTCAGGGGGAGAGGGGTGCAAGCTGCGATTTGAGCCAGGGAAGGGAGGTGGGATACTGCTTTTTATCATGCCAATGTGCTCCCTTACACAAATGGGTCAGGCCAGTAAAACTCCCCCAGCCCTGGAAAAATAGCAGGACATTCACACCACGGCCTGAGGGTTTTCATCCCTTCTGATGGGGCATAACTGGCTCAACCACGCTGATGTGAAAGGAGGCTTTTATGTCTTAGAAGGTGTCATAAACTATCCAAGATCCTTGAAGTGCTCCCAGACTAATTTCTGGGGTCTTCGACCAGAGGACTGTGCCTGATCCACAGTGCTGCAATGATCCACAGTATTGTATCTTGCACCTGTCTGATGCAGAGTCCTCCAAAAGAAAAAGATGATCTTGGAAGTTCCTTTGGGAGGAGCCTGGAGCTGCTACCCATGACCACAGGGTACTGTAAGAAGTGGGAGGAATCTCAGGTGGATCCAAGAAGATAGAGTTCTTTCCAGATAAGAAACAGTCACCCCAGGTTACTTTTCTTGGAGGAGCCTTGAGCTGCCACTGGGTTCTCAGGAGACTAAATCAGCTGTGTAAAGCCTTCAGGAGATGCCTGGGAGGAGTCTGGGGTGGGTCCTTGAGGGTGTCGGTCCCATGAACAGAGAAGAATCATCTTGGATACCTTCTGTGTAGAAATCTGGGGCTGCTATTTGGGATTTCAGGCGCTGAAATAAAAGAGAGAAAGACTCCAGAAGATGCATGGCAGGTGTCTCATGTGGAACCTACAGAAGATGCAATTTCCACAAAGAGAGAAAAAGGATCTTGGGCAGCTTCCCTGGAGGAGTCTGGGGCTGCTGCCTGGGATATCAAGTGCCTAAATTAGAGATGAAAAGACTGGGAGATGCCTGGAAGAAGTTGCAGGGAGATTCCAGCAGATACACATTAGTTCAAAAAGAAAAAAATCATCTCAGGTAGCTTACTTGTAGGAGTCTTGGACTACTACTGAGGATGTCAGGATTTATCAGAATTAGTGAAAAGACTATGAGATGCTTGGGAGAAGCCTCAGCCGGATCCTTGAACAGAGAGCTTCTACCAAAGAGCAAAACATCACAGGCAGCTTCCCTGGAGGAGTCTGGGCCTGCTACCTGGGATATTCGGTCTCACAATCACAGATCCAAAAGCCCCAGGAGGTGACTGGGAAGAATCTTGGGGTCATCCAGGATAGTTCCCTCCAGAAGAGATAAAACATCTCCAGTAGCTTCTTTGGAGTACCCAGGACGTCAGGGCTTTAATAAGTAGAAGTAAAAATCTATTCAAACTCTAGCTGGGCTGGGCTGGCCAAACTCAGCTGAATGCAGCCTAAGTCAGCCGAACCCAGCTGAGCCCAGCCGAACGGCTCCGCTCGAGCCGGTCGTGCAGCGCCCCCTGCGGACTGGGAGGCTCCTGCAGCCGGTGCTGAGGCCCCGGCCCCGCGCTCAGGCCCCTCCCGCCCCCGCCGAGGTCCCCGGGAACCAGAGGGCAGCAGGCATCAGACGCAGCAGGAGCACGGTGTGAGCCAGATGACGGGAGGGAACAGAGGAGCAGAGTGTCCCGCAGAGCATCCCCCTGCCTGCTTCGCACCAGGAGTGAGAGAACCCATCCCAGTACAACCACAGTGCTGCTCCATGTCTGCCCAGCCCAGAGCTCTTCCCCCTTTTTTGGGATCCTCCAAGGATTCCAGAGCTCGGCACTCAGTCAGTGCTTTTCATAGACTCATGGAATATCCTGAATTGGAAGGAACACACAAGCCTCATCAAGTCCTACTTCTGGCCTTGCCCAGACAGCCCAACAATCCCACCCTGTGCATCCCTGAGAATGTTTGTTGTCCAAACACTTCTGGACCTCTGGCAGCCATGGGGCTGTGCCCATTCTCTGGGGAGCCTGGTCAGTGCACCAGCACCCTCTGGGGGAAGAACCTTTCCCTGATCTCCAGCCTGACCCTCACCTGGCAAAGCTTTAGCTGTTCCCTAGGGTCCTGTCCCTGCTCATGGAGGAGAGACCAGTGCCTGCCCCTCAAGAGGAGCTGCAGCCCCCCTGGTGAGATCTGAATAAACCTAGTGCCCTCAGCTGCCCCCCATATGACTTTACATCTAGACCCTCCATCATCCTCACAGCCTTCATTGGATGCTAAGAGATTTATAATCTTGAGGTGCCAACAAGCTCCTGGTGCCATGCCCACAAGGATCCCACAGCTGTGGTGATCCTGTGCCTGTGGATGCACAGTCTAGTCAAAGAAGGAGAAAGCTAGGTAAGATTTCCCATGGCTCAGTCTGGGAGACATTAGGTAGTTGAAGAATTCAAAACAATCTGCAGCTGTGATCATGTTAATGTGTGCTATGTGATGTTTATAGTAAGGTTTCTTAATCAGCCAATCATGCAAAATTTATTAATCAAATGACCAATTAGGTCCACCTGTAGCAAACTAGGAAAAAGATGGTATCTCTCAATAAAGTAGAGGCTTTTGCCTGTCATGTCTGCTGAATGATGGAGTCTATATTTGTCACTTTCTTTACTGTCCCTGACGGGGACGATTTTGTAACACTGTGCCCATTCAGATGCCATGGCTGTGGTGGGCTCATGCCCTTTGGGATGCTGTGCCCATGGCATGTGAGGGCTAATGGTCCCTGCTGCTGTGTGGGGTCAGTGTGATCCTCAGCCATAAGTGCAAACTGGACCTGTCTGATCCCTCAGTGCAGCCCATGCTCTTCCTCTCACTGTCTCCACCCTCAAAGGACTTCGGCTTCCCTTGCTACAACTACAGGTGATTACCCTGTCCCACCATCACACTGCCCACTGGTCTCCTCCTTACATGGCTCCTCAGCGGGAGGACATGACTCTGGGGTTGCTCCAGCTGCATGCCATGCCATGCCACTGCAGGTACCACCAGAGCAGGAAAGGTCACGGTGGCAGGGTGAATAACGCATGCTCTACCTGAAATCATCAGTAGCCTCCAGTTTTGAGGGACCTGCTGCCTCCAAGAAGAGCAGCACACATGGAAGAGTGGGACATGTCCTACAGCCCACCTGCCACCACTGTCAAGTGTGACTGCCCCAGGCTGTCAACAAACCTTGCCTAGGGCTACTCACTGCAGTGAAATGGAGGGACATGGGTGTCAGAGCTGGTGGCTGTGTCTGCATCCTCCAGCCCTGCACTGCCATGGTGGTGACGTACAGCCTCCAGCCATGGGCTGCTGGTCCTGCTGCAGGGATGTGTATAGGGTCTCAGGCCCCCCCACCTTGCTGGACAGACCCACTAACACCTTAATGAGAGCTGACAAGTGCTCGGGCCAAGCATGCCCAAGCGCATTAGCACAGGGAAGTCACCCCACCGCAGCCAGCTGCCCACAAGCAGTACTGCTGGCAGGTGTGGGCAGCACCTGTAGGCACTGCCTGCCTCATGCTAGCAAAGGCTGGGCTGAGGATGGCATCCACTGGCACCCACAGCCCCTGATTCCTCCCTCCTTAAGAACCACACCTGCCTTCTACCGCCCATTTATTTACAGAAACTGAAAATTAAAACCACACCTGGGGCCAGCACAGACCTGTGGAACCCAGTTCCAGCCACTGGAAACTCCCAAGTCCCCCACCAGGCAGCTGGGGGCAAAGACAGCCCAGTCCCAAGCATGCCTCTCCCTCCCTTCCCTCACTGCAGGAGTGATATGCAGTGGTCTCTGTGGTCTGGTCCATGGCCAAGGGGGTCCAGTACCACTCTCCATGGATGTGAGAGCATGGAGTAGGCAGGAAGAGCAGCCCAGCCCTCACTGCTGGAGCTGGAGGTTGGTGTGCAGCAGCCACTCAATGGTTTCCAGCAGGTAGGCCATGCCATAGTGCCGAGCAATGTTCTGGAAGACACTGACATGATCCATGAAGGCCTGGGGAGAAGAGAACAGGGAGGGAAGGAGGCTGCCCAGCATCCAGGGCAGCCAGGGGCTCTGATAGAGTGGCTGGGCAGGGCTGGCTAGAGGGCAGCTCAGCAGGTGCCAGGGGATGTGCAGTTAGAGCAGAGGAAGCACAGGGCACCTTAGGGCCCCTTGCTGAGCTGCTGGGCTGGGGCTGGGCAGGTGTTGAAGTACCTGGGAGGAGATGGTGAGGGCGAAGTCTCCAGCACAGCCGCAGTACACAGGCATGTGTGTCTCCTTCACGCCATGACACTTTTTGCACACCTGGAAGCCAAGGAAGTTCAGGTGGGTCAAGAGATGAGACCAAGTTCCTCTGCCAGTGGCAAAGTGAATGTGTCCAGGCACAGACAAGCACAGGAATGGGCAGAGCGGGGGATCCCCGTGCTTACCAGGTCCTGCAGCACAAAGGCCATCAACTTCTTCTGCAGGGCTTCCACCAGTGCCATCTCGATGGCATCAGTATCATACTGCACACGACAGTTGGGGCAGAGCCAGCCAGGCAGAACCAACCTGTCCTAGGGGCAAAGGGAGGGAAGTGAGTACTGCAAGTCCCATGCACTGGGATGGTGGAACTTGTTTCTGGAGAGGACAGAACACAAGGCAAAGCCCAAGCATGCTCAGATCCATCACGTGCAGCTAGAAAAGATGAACAAAAAATGGGTTTAGGTGAGGATGATGGGCAGCAGATAGAGCTGCAAAACAAAGGGGAGATAGAGTGGGTAAGATGATCGGCTGGCCTCCAGCACTACTGTACTGGGGCCTCTATTGTCCCTAGGAGAAAGGCTGCACCTGGGAAAGGGCAGGGTCCTTGCACAGGTCCAAGTCCCTGCAGAAGTTGCAGTTCCTGCAGATGACTTCAGGAAGCACATAGGAGCGGCAAGGGTCCCGAAACTGGGCTGCTTCTGAGAACTCGCCCACCTCGATGAGGCGCAGCAGGTCCCGGCGTAGTTTGTTCACCTGGTTGGTTATGTTGGCATCCAGGGAGAGGACCTGCAAGGATAAAAGCCAGGTGAGCCTAGCAGCAGAAAACTGTTCTCAGCAGGACAGCTCTGATCCTTGCGACCCTCATATCGATTCAGGGCCCAGTAAACTGTAGATCCATCCTGGGAAAAGCTGCAGCAACGGACAAGGACCAGAATCTCACTCCAGACCCCAATCCTTCAGCCAAGGGACCTGGCCCACCCCCATTGACCTTGCAAACGTATTTGATGAATTCCAGAGCTGGGTTGTTGAGTGGCAGGTAGGAGCCAGGCAGGACTGGGAACATGTCTGAGGGCTCTGTGACATTCTGGGAACCAGCCATCTTCTTCTGGATCTTCTGGGTGACGGTGAAAAAGCTTTGGGTGAGCTCATTTGCCACGTAATCTTGTGAGAAGGTGATCATGCCTGGAGGGGTAAAGCAGAGAGTGTTTGAACCGACTGGGGACACATTGGGCAAGCAAGGTGGGTGGCTCTCTGCCTGTAGCAGGGCTGCCCTGGGGCTTGGCACTCACCAGGCATGGCCCTCAGCTCCCCCAGAGCCTCCTGGGACACCTGGCTGGTGCTCCTCCTCTTGATGGGGGTGCTCCCAGGGGTGTTACGCCGCAGTTCCTCCTTCATGCTGTGGTACACAGCCACGATGTAGGCTGGGAAGACATAGGCAAGGCTTCAGCTCCTACCCAGAGTTGGCACTGGAGGGGCACAATGACCTCAGCATGTCCCCATGCTGCTCACCTGATATGATCATCAAGAAGTAGCTCTGGCAGGAGCCAGCCTGGGGCAGGAACTGTGCAATGTTCCAGCTGTTCTCCAGCAGCTCCTCCACATCTGGTTCCCCTTTCTCCTCCTCTTCTTCCCTCGCCACCTCCTCCTCCTCTTCTTCCTCACTCTCTTCTTGCTCCAATGTCTGCCCCTTGCTGGTGTCCTTCTGGGGGTCCCAGGCACAGCAGTCCCTCATGCCCAGCCAACACCTCCCTACTCTGCTCCCAAGGGGCAGGGTGCTTCCCACCTCTTACCTCCCCATAGTGGATGCGAGAATCCACTTTTCCCTTGATACCTCCGTAATTTGCTGGGTCCATCCAGAGCAGGAACTCCCAGCAGCGGGAGTACGAGATGGTCAGAGAGTGGAAGATCTCCTTGGAGTGGATGCTGGAGGGAGGAAACTGCAGTTAGTTCCTGTGTCAGCATCATCTCTTCTTCATGGGACACTGTGGGGAGGTAGTGCTAACCAGGAGAGAGGGCGTCCCCTTTCCCATTGGACCCCTGCTAGGGATCCCAGGGGAAGTCATGCCCAAGGACACTTGGTTCTCTGTTCTTGTGTCAAGCTGCCTATACCACAGCTGGGATGCAGCCAACCAGCCAGGGGACAAGTTGCTGGGCATCTCAGGCTCTCCTGGAGGTCTCTTCATGGGATTGAATCCTATGAGTATACTTGGAATACTGCCTATAGAAGGCAGCTAGGGACAGATCACTACTCCAGGCATGACAACAAGAGAACTGGGAAGCCTTGTCCCTTCCGTAGCTTTACCAAAAAAAATAATAAATTCAGTTCTGAGGTTCATTAGAAGGCAAAAAGTCAGCATCCTCCTCTGTGGCCTTGAGGCCTGTCCCAGTCCCACCATGCAGGAGCCTCATCTCCAGGTGCATCTCACCTGTTGATGATGTACTCCATGTAGCTGACAGCATCCTCAATGTGCCGCTTTTTGGTGCACAGGATGATGCGGTTGAAGTTGGCATAGACCACAGAGGAGCCCAGGCGCTTGAACTCGGCCACCAGCCTGCAGCAGGGCACAGTGTGGGGTCAGTGGGCGGGAAAACAATGCCCGAGGGACAGATATGACCCAAAGAGGATGTGTTGATCCATCAGCCTAGAGTAAACATACAGCAACACAGGGCAAGGGAAGTCACCCAAACAGGATGAGAGGTCCATCCTACGGTCCACCTTTCTGGAGGATCACTGTGGGTGCCAGCATCCTGGTCACTAACATCACACCTCTCCATTCCCCATCCACCAGACTGGCACACTTCAGACCTCACTTACTGCAGGAAAAGCTTCTTCATCATGTTGTGGAGTGTGCGGTGCAGTGCCGGGTCATAGAGCAGGGAGGAAGGAGAGCGGAGCCAGCGGTAAAAGTGAATGACCTGGTTGTCCGCATAGACATTGTGGTGCTGCGTAATCTCCTTCACCCAGCTCACCACCATGCTCTTCAAAATCCTGCCAGTGAGCAGAGACCAGCATCACCCCACCAGCCACTAGCAACACCTTCCCCCTTCCTGACAGGGACGTGTTTACAGACACACTAGAGGATTTATAACAGAAACTCCCTTCTTCAGCCCTCAGCACATAATATGTGCCTCTATAACCTGGTGGAGCATGAACAAAGGAGAAAGCAACATCCCCACATATCTGCTGGCTGAGGCAACAGGCAGCTCTGAGGATCTTCCAATGTGTTGGAAAAGATGCCTGCCATGCACTTGAGGCCTGGATTTGTACTTAGGGCACCCTACAAGCCCTACTGCTGGGGAAAGGCTAAAGCCAGGAGGGAACAAAGTAGGACCCTGAGGGGACCTGTCAGGATGGAGACCACCTGCTCTGCCTCCTGCTGTTTCTCAAGCCACACCTGAAAGTGTTGGAGCAGAGGGCAGTCTCATCATAGCTGGCTGGGATGTTGGCAGCTTGGTTCCCTGTCACCATGTCCTCCAGGGATGCCTGCTGAATCACATCGAAGCTAATGCTCATGCTGGAGCCTCCTTCCATGTCATTCACGTGGTGGGACTGCAACACGGTGTTCACAGCCAGGCTCTGGATGTCCAGCTCCAGACACACTAAGAGCAGACACAACTGTCAGCAGGGAAAGGACCAGGAACACCCCCTTCCCTGCTGCTGCCAGAAGTGCTTTTCACAGGTACAGGGTGATCTATAGCTGCTACTGCACTCAGAGGGCAGATGCTTTCATAGGCATGACTGGACCTTCATAGGTGCTGATAGAGCCTTGTCTTTCAACAAGATTTGGATCTACTGACCCTCTGGGGTCCAGAGGACCACCAGTTTTCCTGAAGGCTGCAACAGTGGACCTCAGAAGAACTCACTACACTCAAGCTGCCTAAGAGAGACCTGTCCCAGCATCACCAGTGATGAACAAGTGAGCTGTCCTTGGGCTGACAACACTGCAGGTGATCTGCCAAGTGCTGCTGTCATTGGTCACTGGTAAAGAATCCCTATTTTGATGCCTGCATGTTTCAGGTGAGCCTTTCCTGATCCAGGACATGCCCCTAGCATCCTCCTTGCCCATACCAATGCTGAAACACAAAAGCTCCTGGTTACAACTGTCACCATAGGGACTCTTTGGGGACTACATCCACACCTCTGCAGGACTCACAGAGCAGGATCCAGCTCTGTCCTATTCAGTGCTACCACCTTCCTCCCTCTTTACCTGTGGAATAGCAGCCTGGGTTGTTGATCTCAACTGTGGCTCTCTCATCAAACTCCATGACCAGGCGGTTGTCATCGGCCTCCTTCCCCCCCAGGTCGGGTCGGGCTGTGGGGGACAGCCACAACAGGTGGTTGTGACGGCAAAGGTGGCGTGAGAAGAACAGGTCAGAGCCGAAGGTGGAGATGTCATCAGGGAGGTTTCCAATAGGGATGTGGTAGTACCTGAGGCATAGAGACATCAGTGGTCATTGGCATGAGCATGGCTGCAGGGAAAACAGGGACCCTCACCATCCCCTCAAGGGATGAGGCAGCTCCTGTGGTCCCACTGAGGGCGTGGCAGATTCAGGGGAACATGGCCACCCTGGGTACCTGCTCATCTCAAAAGCCTGGGAGAGGCAGGTGTCCAAGTTGAGGTAGTGGCGAATCATGCGGCGGGCAGCATGGCGCTGCCAGTCCAGGACTGAGTAGCTGATGTCATCTACCAGCCGGATGGGGACCAAGGGGAACTCCTCAATGATGGGGATCCCGCTTGCCAGCTGTTTCAGGTCCCAGTTGGACTGCACAGCCACCAATGTGGGGCCCCGGCGCTCGTCCTGCACCAAGAAGAAAAAGACATGTCCTGGTGCACCTCTCATCTACTCAACAGAAGCTGGTGGTGTCAGGTGCCCCATCCCCACAGCAGGTCCCCATGGTTCTGCGACAGCACACCCCAGCATTCCCGAAGCATGCACCCACTTCCAACACCACCAGCTCTCCAGCTGAGCACAGGGATGGAGCCAGATCCTGAGGTGGCCTTGCTGCTGGCACTGCCCCAGATATGACCCCCACAAAACAAGCACCCACTTCTTGACTTTGGGTCCAGCAGTTACATGCAGGTATTCTTGGAACTGGCGCACCAGTGCCTTCCACAGCATCCTTCCCTTAGTCTGAACAGTCACACTGAAACCTTCCCCACACCTTCATCTCACCTTGTAGCCCAAGAGCAGCCGCTGGACACCTCTGTAGATGGCCTTGGGGTCAGTCTCAGCACGCACCTCAAAGGTGTGTTTGTCTGGAGGTAACAGCTCCTTGCCCACCTTTTCCAGCAGAGCCATGCGCTCCACTGAGAACAAGGTGGTAAGGTTTGGCATCTGGTTGCTGCGTACCTGGGTGCAAGAGGGACCACGTCAGAACAGGAGAGTGACCCTGGGATATGCAGTGCCAGAGGCCTTGCCAAAACATGGCAGGGATGTGCGATGTACAGAGAAACCTCCTGCTGCCTGGCCCTACGAGGTATGAGGTGGAAGGGACCTTTAAAGGTTGTCTAGTCCAACCCCCTGCCATGGACAGGGACAATACATAATCTCAGAATTGTTTAGGTTGGAAAATACCTTTATGATCAAGTCCAGCTGTTCACCCAACACTGCCAAAGCCACCACTAAACCAAGTCTCCAAGTGCCACATCCTCACATCTTTTAAATCCCTCCAGGGATGGTGACCGCCACTGTCCTGGGGAGCTGAGCCAGGGCTTGACAACCCTTTTGGTGAAGTTTTTCCTAATAATCATCCTAAAGCTCCCCTGGTACAACCTGAGGTCAACTATACCAGGTTGCTCCAGGCCCCATTCAACCTGGCCTAGAGCACTTCCAGGGATGGGGCAGCCACAGCTTTGCCAGCAAATCTGTGCCAGGGCCTCACCACCCTCACAGGGAACAATTTCCTCCCGATATCCCACCTAACCTTGCCCTCCAGCAGGGGGAAGCCCTGCTTATTCTGTCACTCCATCTTTTGTCTAAAGTTCCTTTCCAGCTCTTTTTAGGCACTGGAAGGGGCTCTAAGGTCTCCCTGGAGCCTTCTCTTCTCCTGGTTGAACACCTCCAGTTCTCCCAGCCTGTCTACAAGGCAGAAGTGCTCCAGCCTTCATCAGAGCATCTCTGTGGCCTCTTCTGAACTTGCTTCAGCAGCTCCACGTCCTTCCTATGTTGCAAACCCCAGGCTGGAGACAGCTCTGCATGTGGGGTCTCACATGAGCAAGGCAGAGGGGCAGAATCCCTCCATTCCCTGCTGCCCACGCTGCGGGGATCAATCCAGGACATGGGGGGTTTCTGGGCTGTCAGGACACGTGGCCAGGGCATGTCCAGCCATCAGCTCCCCCAATTTTCCACTCTCCACAGCCCTCCTTACCTTGTCCAGCACAAAGACAGCAGCCTTGCGCTGTGAGGGGATGAAGAGGCCCAGGAGTGCCTTGCTGCCCTGGGAGCTGTGGTATAGGTAGATGTGGCGAATGCTTCCTGGGGATACAGAGCACAGAGCATCAATGGTACCCATGAGTGCCAGGTGCCCCAGGAGCCCCTCTCCCAGGATGCCTCACCTGGCTCCAGGTAAGTGAACTCAGCCAGTGAGCGCATCTCCAGGTGCTCGATGTTGAAGGTTTCAGCCTCCCGCCCTGCCAGGTGCCGGACGAGTTGCCTGCTGACCATGCACACACAGCCCAGGTGGATCAGGGCACGGAAGAGCAGTGGCACCTAGAATGATGGGCAGAGATGTGATGGAACAACTGCTATTAAGCTCTTCTTGGGGGTTGCAGACCTAGAATAATCCAGATTAAAACCCAGAGGTAGTATATCTCTGAGGTGCCTTGGCATGAGTTTGGTATTATCAGCCTTGCTAAAGGTATAGAACAGGTATCTCAAAATCCACATCTTCCTATCTAGGCCCAGATCCGACTATCAAGGTACTCTGGAGGACGTGTGGAGCAATATTTGGGCAATCTTGTTGTTCTGCAACCTGTGGTTTGTCACTCTGAGGCAGGGACTCCATTTGAACCTCCAGATAATAAGCATGGTGGGAGATTCACCACAGATCCATCCTGTTTTATTAACTAAGTAGCTGTCAAATCCACTTCTGCAGGAGACTCTTGAATGGCTTGCTGAGGAACCTGGTCCCAGACTAGTGAGAAGCAATAAACATTTCTTGCCTGATTGCTCTTCCCTTGTGCTAGTTTCAGTTGTAGAGGCCCCTAATCTCTTCAGCAAGATGAAGCATTCCCATCTAAGTTCCATCCCCGAGGGCAAACTGTTTCCTCCCTTGCATCCTTCTGTTACCTCTGCTGCATTTTTTGGGATAATGATGAGAACTGCACCGCAGATGTTTAAAGATCAAGACAGATCTTTCCTTGCCCAGGTCAGTGTCCAGCTGGGTTAACTGTGTCTCTGAGGATGGAAACTCCACAACCCCTTGGGCAATCTGCTCAACGATATTTGCAGAAGTTTTATCTGACATTTACACAGAATTTTCATGTTTTAGGTTGCGTCCACTGTCTCCCATTCTTTCCTGGGCACCACAGCAGAGCCTGGCTCCTCTTCTCCACTCTTCCCATCAAGCAGGTACCCTGAGCCTCTTCTGGGCAGCACAGTCCAACTCACTCAACCTCCCTTTAGATAACAGATGTTGCTACCCCATGACTATCTAAATCCCTTCACATCTTTAAAACTTCTCCATGCCCTTTGTTTTACTTCAGCTGCTCATTTTAATTTCCCCTTAACTTCTTGGTTTTTCCTCTTCCCACTTATTAAACACTATTAGAGTGGAAAAGACTCAGGTTTTTCTAGAGGAAGATCTATAGACATAAAGAATTCGGGTATATGCCAGTCACTTCGGACAAGTAATCGGAAGTAAGTTTTGGGTGCTGCTTACTAAACCTCAGTACGGTTTGCTGGGCACCATTTTCAATTGCTGATGGCATATATGGTTCAACCTTTTACATCACCACAGGATTTCACAGCCTCCATGTAATCATTAAGAGTTGTGCCTTGCCTTGAGAGATCTTTCTTCAAATTTTTCAAAAGCAGAAACTTAAGGTGAAGAAAAAAGTTTTCTTTAACTATGTCCCACTGGAAAGCTTCACAGGTTATACCAGTAACTTCGGTAGCTGAAGTCTCTCAACTCAGTGATTATCTTTCTGCCCTTGCAGCCTCCTGCACCTAAGAAAGCATTTCATAGCCAGTAGCATGTCTGCTCACAACAAAGCTTGTCCTACTCAGGACTCTTCATCCAGAATAATCCTACAGTGCATTTCAGTATCAAATTCACCTGCCTTTATGCTTTCTTTAACTCCACTCTTACAATGGTGTGTTCTATTCTGCCACTTCCATACAGGCCAGGTCTTTTCACTACAATATCTTCTTAGTTAAATTCCTGTAATCAGGTTTTAATCTGCTGGATAAACCAGTATCCTCACTGGAAGCAAGAATCCCAGGTTCCCACCTTCATCTTCAGCATTGGCAAATCGAATTTTAGCCTCATTGCTTTCTACAGAATTTCATTTAGGTTGTTCTTGCTCTTCTGAACTTTCAAGTTACATGATGCTCTTTTTTCTAAAGCTTTTACAACCTTGTTTTAGAGGACCTGGCACTCAGACACTCAGACCTATGTATCACTCCACATATGTTGGGTTTTTCCCCAGCTTTACTCCAAATGCCCCTTCTCTTTCCTGGTTCCAATACCAGCAGGCTTGCTCAGGATTAGTTTAGAGGAAGCTCTCAATTTCTTTCCCTAAAGTTTCCTAACTCCAAAAAAACCGAAGTCCCTTTCTCAACATACTGTAACCCATGTGCTGATACTCAGCATTTCTGTCCACATAAGCATAAGTCCCAGTTTCCTGGACAATGTCCTGGGTCTTGGATTTTTGGGGTTTCACCACTGGAACTGAGACTAACAGGCTACTGCTCAGTAACCTTTAAAGACGAGCACCTGGAGGAGCTACCTGTGTCTCATACACTCCCTCGATGTCTGGAGCAGAGAGGTCCGCGTTGATTTCGTTGATGTGCTCTTGGTACATGTCTTCAGGAACGGAGTATTCATACAAGTTGTAAACTAAGTTTGAGCGGGGCAGGATCCTGTTTACCTGCCAAGGTATGGGACAGGATTATTGGGACACATCCCACCACCATACACGGCACCATTGCCAGGAGCCAGACTCTGAGCCAGGCCAGGCTAGCTGCTGGTGCTCTCTCCTAAGGAAATCAGTGGGTTATGCTCATGCACATTACAAATTCCTGTAATAGAGATCTTGATTTCCAGGCAGGCTGGGATTAGCAGAGGGACTAGGGCCTGGATGAGGGATATCCATGGGGTAGGAGAATGAGGTGTTGCATGGCAGACGCTCATAACTCCTGCTTACAGGGGAGGTGAAGTACCTTACCTACGTGCGAGCAGCTGTTTCCCCTTCCAGAAGGGGCAGGTCCTCACCTTCCTGTAGGCTATTCCCTCCTCAGGCTTTGGGACGCGCTGGTTGACATAGAAGACACGGGGGATGCTCAGCTTGATGCAGTGCAGGTCACTCCCTATCACCGCCCACAGCCGGAACAGCCCAGGCTGGCTGGTCTCAGCAATCTACAGGACATGGGGCATGAGGTCAATGTTAGCAGGAGATCCAACATGCTATCAGTGCTTACATCTACACTGCAGAGTGCTCTGGGGATCTATATGGTCAGCTGGTTGGTAAAAACAAAGTCAGGGACTCAGAGAGTCATCACTTGCAGCTGTGGAATCTCTATGTCCTGCTACTGTCCCAGGGTATCATGAATAAAACTCTGCCTCGGGCTGGCCAACCAGCCCCAGGGAATGTCATCCAAGTCACTCTGAAATCCTGGACCTGCAGTTCTGAGACCTTTCTGGAGGATGAAGTGGGTGACAGAGAGTGGGCTTAGGTGGTCACACATAACAAAGGTTTGTAAAAACACCTGGATGACACCACCCCACCTCTTCATTTGTACATTGTTTGCTTCTAGGCACTACTGGAATCCTGTGTCCAATGCTGGGCTCCTCAACACAGGACATGGACATACTGAATAGAGTGAAGGGCCACAAGGAAGAAGAACGGATTGGAGCATCTTTCATATCAGGAAAGACTGGCAGAACTGGGACTGTCCAACCCAGAGCAGATAAAGCTCAGAGGGATCTCATTCACATATATAAAGCCAAAGAGAAGTGCAGAGGGGACAGAACCTGACTTCCCAGTGGTGCCCAGTGGCAGAATCAGACATCATGGGCACAAAGCAGAATGCAGCAGGGTCCCTCTGCACGTCGGAAACTTCTTCCCTGCAAAGGTGAACCAGGTGCCTATGGAAGGTGTGCCCTCTCCATCCTTGGAGATATTCCAGCATGTGGTCCTGGGACCCTAGCTCTGGGTGGCCCTGACTGAGCAGGATGTGGGACCAGAGGGACACAAAAGCTGCCCCAGTCTCAGCTGAGGTTTTTGCCATTCTGTGACTGCGGAGTGCTGCCTGCGGGCTTAACGAGAGCCGCCCCACCAGCAGATCTACCCACACATCTGAGAGTCACCAAGAATGACTCTGCAGGCAACCTATTTCCATCCAGATATGTGTGAGTCTGAGGCTCTGCAGCCCTTCCTGGGCTCCCCAGGGCTAACACTTACATGGGGTAGGTCAGGGTTCCTGAACTTCACTGTTTGACCACAGAGTGTAAACGTGAGGCTTGTGCCCCAGGCTGTTCTGTGGCAGGTCCCCTCCCCAGTACCTGCACGACCTGCCAGGGCAAGTCTAGGATGCTGCGTGCTGTTCGGCGCAGGTAACTGCTGAGCCCTTTGGAGAGGGCATCACGGACCACTCCTCCACCTGCCACCACACCACCATCCTCCAGCCGCCGCCTCTTCCGCCGCTCCTGCCGCTGCCGAGCCTGCAGCTCCCACTTCTTCTGGTGGAAGCGCAACCAGACCAGACGCTCTTCCTGAGTGGGGTGACAGTAAGCATGAAATCAGCAAAGGCATCCCAGCCCCACAACATCACACCATACAGCCTAGCCCTGCAGCCTCCAGTCCCATACCATGTTCCTGCCCCAGCTGTGAAGCCACCACCCCCTTTTCTCTATAGGTGATTGCTTTTCTGTCTCCTGGTTATATTCTCCTTGTATCCCAGAGACCCATGTGTGCAGAGTGTGGGTTCACAGAGTGCAGCTGTGAAACCCACAGCTTGCTCCTGGAAGCACCCAAGCTGCTTGGATGGATGAGTACAGTCCTGGGCATCCCCTGCATAATCTGCTTCACCTACCTTGGTGGTGCCAAGGGGTGGAGGTGGGCCCAGGATCTCCCGCCAGGACTGGGACAACTCCAGGTCCTGGGACAGCTGTTGGCTTTCCTCTGCTGCAGGAATGCGCTTCCGCTTATTTGCGATGGGACACAGTGGCAGAGGGATCTTGACAGCCCCGAAGTCCTCTATGTCACTCACCTGTGAGCTGGGTGTCCCCTCCACAGGCTGGCTGGCAAGAATCTGAGAGAGCAGGGAGTGGAGGGAAGATGGGGGCTGCAAGAGAAAAGCCCCACTGGCACTGCCAGCACCTTCCCCTCCCCCCTTTACCTGTTTCTTGCCTTCTGAAACAAAGAGCTCATTGATTTTTTTCTGTTTGTATGCATCATTCTTCTCCAGGAGTTTCTTGTGAAGCCAGTCTGGGTGTCGGACCCGTGGCACTGGGTTCTTTACCTGCAGAGTAGCTCCAAATCACACTGAGTCCCCTGCACAAATCCTTCCTCCTGTCCACCCCCCACTGCCCTGTACCTGCTGCAGGGCTGCAGGAATGGTGATGATTTTCTGGATGGTACTGCCCAGTCTCTCGATGTAGTAGTCCCAGTCCAGGATCTGGGAAGAGGGCAGAGCTTGGGCAGTAAAGAAAGCCAAGCAGAAGGGCCCCCAGACACAGGATCAAACATCCCAGTAGCACCCCCATCCCAGCCCCATGCTTTGTGAGCACTGGAAGCCACTGCCCAGGTTGTATCTCCTAAAGGACGAGCCCCTGTTCCAGATGCGGGGTCATCTGCAGGATGCCTCACTCACCGCACGGATGTTGAAGTCCTGCAGCGAGGGGCTCTTCAGCCATTTTCGGAGGTAGTGTCTGCGCACACTGGGCTCGGCTTGGAAGATGGCAAGGGGGATGGCCCTGGGGATGGGAGGCAATCAGCGTCCCAGCACTCCACAATATACTCGCCCAGCCTGTGGAGATCCTCCAGGCTTCTCCTAAACTCCTGTGAGGCCACTGGGCTGTACAGTGTTAACCATTGCTCTACTCATGGCCTATGCCAGATTCAGATGATCACCTGGCCATGTATTCCAGCTCCCTCCCTTCCTGCTACCTGCCCATTCCCTCTTGGTTTCTCCCACACTGCCAGAAGCCCTGGCCTCTCCAGGTGCAGTTACCTCTCGGTGACGGGAGACCCTTCTGGTTTCTTGGAAATAATGAAGCGACAGCTCAGCCCGGCATCCTTCACCATCTGGTCCCCCAAAAACTCTGCCAGGCGCTTCGCAGTGCTGATGGAGGTGGACTTCTGCTCCCCGTAGTCCTCCAGTTTGCGTGACATGGACCGGTTCTCCGAGATGAGCTCAAACAGCTCTGAATCAGGCATGTTGGCAGCCTGAAGGCCAGGGAAAAGCCCAGAGTTAGCGAGAACTAATGATCAAACTTTGCTGCTGTCAGGAACAGGGAACACCACACACAGCTGATGTGTCTCTTTACAGGGAGCCTGGGAATTGCTTCCTGGTGCAGCTGCCAGGGGGATCTATAGAAAAGAGGGTGTGTGGGTTTCAGGCTGGCATCAGTTTGTGCCACAGCTGAGCTGTGGCAGCACAGTTTTGTGTTGTGCATGCAAAGTTAGGCTCACCAAGAATTTGTTGTAAAACAGCATCACAAAATGAAGAACTGTAGAGGACCAGAACTAAACATGTTCTGTCTCAAACATTCTGAGTATTGCTACAGGAGAGGTGAGATTGGAGGAGAGGGTCCCATGGAGATGTGGCAGTGCTGTTCTGAGCCAATTCCCTGCTACGCCTTAAGACTCATGCTTAGTCCCCTCTTCAACACACATCCAGGAGAAGGGCTCTCTGTGCATGAAAGGGAGCAAATAGGTCCCCTCTCTCTTTCTTTTTCTCCTCTCTTTCTCTTCCACTTTCTTTGTCTCATTGTTTGCCCCAGCTCTGGACCATCCATGTGGCATGACCAAAGCAAGACCAACACAGATCTAAGGACTGGTGATATTCTTTGTTTTCTTCCTCCCTTGCTTTGCCTGAGCAAAGCAAGGCCATCATATTCTACTTCATACTGGGTATTGAACCCTGTTGTGGGAGTGGGGAGCTTGTGTAAAGGTGTGTTGTGGCTTGTTAGCCAGGACCTTTGAGTAGTGGTGTTGTGGCTCATGTGCCAGCACCTTTGCTTGATGGTGTGTTGCAGCTTGTTAGCTATTACCCTTGAATACTGGTGGTCTATTGTGGCTTGTGAGCCAGTGCCTTTTGAGAAGCTTGCGGTGGGAATTTGAGAACTTATTAAAGCATTCTGTACAAAATTAAGGGCTTGTTTGCTTCCACTCTTGTGGAAGTCTATTGTAAGAATTGGCTTGTTGACTAATACCTTTTGAGTTTAAGCAGTGGGCTGGTTGCTGGAGTTACAGCAACTGTACAATAAAACATAAGAGTGCCTGACACGCGACCACTGTCTTTGTTCAAGCTGATAAGAATTTATGATGAACGTCACGCCCCCACACCAGTAGGTCACGACAAGGACCCAGTTAGACTCTTGTTCCCTCCCACCCCTTTGTCTCATAGAATCACAGAATCATTCGGGTTGAAAAACCCTCTAATATCACCAAGTCAAACCATTCCCCCAGCAGTGCCAAAGCCACCACTAACCCATGCACCCAAGTGTCACATCCACACAGCTTTTAAATTCCTCTAGGGATAGGGACTCTGCCACTGCCATGAGCAGCCTGGGCCAGAGCCGGATAATCTTTTTGGAGATGAAATTTTCTTTATTACTTAACCTAAACCTCCCGTGCTGCAATTTGAGACCGTTTCCTCTACTCCTGTCACTTGCTCCCTGGGAGAAGTGCCCAGCTCCCACCTGGTTCTGCCCTATTGTCAGGGAGTTTTAGAGTAAGAATGTCCCCACTGAACCTCCTCTTCTCCAGGCTGAGCCCCCACAACTGCTCCTCATCAGACTTGCACTCCAGCCACTTCCTCAGCTCTTTTCTCTTCTCTGGACATGCTCCAACCCCACAATGTCTTTCTTGTCATGAGGGGACAAAAACTAACCCCAGGGTTCAAGGTGCCTCACCAGTGTCCAGCACAGGGGGATTGTCACTGCCCTGTTCCTGTTGGCCAGTACAGGCCAGGTGCCATTGCCCTTCTTGTCTACCTGGGCATGTATTTAGTCACTGCTGATCAGCACCCTCAGATCCTTTCCTGTCAGGTGCCTTTCCAGACCCTCTGCCCCCAGCATGGAGCACTCCATGGGGTTGTTGCGACCCCTGTGCAGGACCTGGCACTTGACCTTGTTGAACCTCACACCACTGGCCTTGGCCCATGGATCCAGCCTGTCCAGATCCCTCTGCAGGGCTTCCTGCCTTCCAGTATATCCACCCTCCCACTCAGCTCAGTGTCATCTGTGAAGCAACTGAGGGTTAAAGTGGTGCAGGAGACTCTGTGCAAGCAAAATCCACCCTCCCACAGTGCCTGACCAGCTCAGATGCTCCTTCCCAGGCTCCACCTTGGAGCACAGATTTGCTGAGCTGTGCCTACCTTGCTGTAGAGCACATCCAGCCAGTAATCGGCCACCTTGGCCACGGAAGCGTAGACCTCCTCCAGGGTGCTGCCTTTCAGAAAGGCTTCGAACACAGACGACTGGAATATCTTCACCAGCTGCAGTTCTCCCCGGCGTTTCACCTCAAACCCCTTCAGCTCAGCCAGGGACCCATCCTCGTTGAATACAGCATACCTAGGAGAGAGTGTGAATAAACCTGGCCTGCACCCTGGGGGACACATCCCCCAGGGTG
This sequence comes from Chloropsis cyanopogon, assembly GCA_013400585.1. NCBI lineage: Eukaryota > Metazoa > Chordata > Aves > Passeriformes > Irenidae > Chloropsis > Chloropsis cyanopogon. The sequence continues at coordinate 61,160 of WEZZ01004641.1, forward strand.
CCACTGGCGTCCTTCCTGCCACGGTGCTTCTTCCCATGCCTTTGTGCCACCATGCAGCACGTTCAAAGGAGCCACAGCAGCCCCTGGATAATCTCAAGTATCTACAGCTTCTCTAGCAACCATTTTACCTTGGTCTGGAAAAGGACATCAGCTCTTGCCCCAGCTCATCCACACTGACTCATTGAATGACAGGGGAAGGGACCTTTAAGATAACCCAAATCCCATGCAGGGACACCTTCCACTAGGCCAGGTTGTTCCAAGCCCTGTCCAGCCTGGCCTGGAACACCGTGGAGCTGCCAAAGCTTCTCTGGGCACCCTGTGCCGGGGTCTCACCACCCTCACAGACAAGAATTCCTTCCCAATATCTCATCTAACCCTGCCCTCTGGCAGTGGGAAGTCATTCCCCCTTGTCCTGTCCCTCCCAGCCTTTGTCCAGAGTCCCCCTCCAGCTCTCTTGCAGCTCCTCTCGGCCCTGGGAAGGGCTCTAAGGTCTCCCTGCAGCCTTCTCTTTTCCATGTAAACACCTCCAGCTCTCCCAGCCTGGCTCCAGAGCAGAGGGGCTCCAGCTCTTGGAGCATCTCCACAGGCCTCCTCTGGACTCAATCCGGCAGCTCCATGTTTTCTTGTGCTGAGCATGCCAAACCTTGATGCAGCACTGAGGGTGAGGAGTGACCTTAATTGGTGGAGGATGACCTTAACTATGTGAAAGTAAAGATGGGAGATGAGAGCCCAAGTGGGGAAATGAAGACAGTAGGAAGAGATTTAGAAAGAAGGAAACTGCCAACTCCAATGCTGGCAGAGGGGTTGAGAGAAAACTGGATGCAGCCATGACACACCTAAGGGAACATTCCTCCCTTTTCCCTTTTCTCTTGCATTGTTTTGCCTTTCACAGCCCTGAAAATTATCCGTATGTCTCAAAAAAACCCCAAACCACCATTGTGGGAACGACCAATGAGGAGAGGGGATACTCAAACATGCTTGGCCAGCCCTTCTCCCACCAGCACAGCCTTTCCTTCCTCCACTGACCATGATGCCTGCAGCCACCTCCAGGCTGTTGTGCTTGGAAAGTGACCAGGAAAGAAACGCCCTTTCTTAGATCCCTAAACTATAGGAATCCAGAGGCCCTGAGGGGAGTCCTACAAGCACAGCCCACTCAGAGCTGAGCAACACTTCAACTTCTGCAGAAGGGTCTGAATGCCTGGAGAGGGGCACTGGCAGGGAATGGTGTGTGCTGAACCTCATCCTGTCAGGGATTAAGCACAAAAAAGTTCAGAATTGTGAGGACAGAGGGTGCTGGGGACAGCAACAGCATGTTTTGGAGTGAGACCCAGGTCTGTGGGCTGCCACCCAAAATAATGAAAGCTACTGCTCTAGCTCACATTCTCAGTTAGGAGGTGGTCATTGAGAAATCAGTGAAGTTTGGGTACAACTATCCTATAACGTAACAGTAATGGCAGAACCAGTCCTACTTACAGATGGAGAGGGAAAGAGAAACACATAAGAGAAGTGTTACTGGAAGTCTGTGAACTCTTGAAAGATAGGAAGGCAGGAACTGCTGAGTTTAAACAGGTTAGATTGAATACAGGGAGTATCAGAAATCTTCAGAAGAAAAGTCAATGTTTTCCTGCACACCTCAGAGCCAAACAGGCAGATGTCTGGTCACTAGGCTGGAGAAACGTCATTTTGCTGTTATCTGCTAAAATTTACTGCCACAGGAGCTGGATTCAAAGATGATCTGATGTAAGGAACTTGTCATTTAAAGCCAGTGAGTCAAATGCTGCTGGCTCTGGAGGCAAGGACCAACATGATCCACATGCACAAAGGCAACGAGATCTTTAGCCTTTCAACTCAGGGAAAGAGACAATATTTCAAGCTTTGAAATCTCACCTTTTCTTCAGCTTCTTGCCCTCTTCTTTGGAGGCTGGAAGGATCATGGCCAGGTATGGACCATCCACTTCAAAAAAGATGCTGTTCTCTGAGCGCGTGACATAGGTGAGTGAGGCTGGATCCTGCAGTTCCTGGTACTGGTCATTTGTGAAGCCTTCCTGTGGCACAACCCCAGGAGAACAGTTTCAATCTACAGATGTTGGATCACACTAGGGGATGCCCCTGGGACACACCCTGCCCAAAGGGACACCTGAGCACCCCTCTGGGAGCTACAGCACAATTTAGGACTCAAAGTCAAAGCACTTGTCCTGCCTGTTGAGAAGAAAAAGGCTTTGGACCCTAAAATGATATTTTATTCTCTTACAAAGCCTGGAGTGAGCAGAGGATAGGTTTAGACCTTGCGCTGGACTCCCTACCAGCACAAGTAAGCATGCATCGAACCTGGCCTCTTACAGATCCCCCTCTCTGATGGGGGATATTGAGCCTCTTTCTCCACTCAGATGCTCTCCAGGGCCATCACCCCCAACATCTCACCCACTACACAGGGAGTGGAGATGGAAGAAGGGCTCTCACTACTCATCAGCTCTCCATCTCCTTTTCCCAGGCTGCAGAGCTGGCCTGGACAGGTGCCAAACTCACCTTCACCAGGATGTTCAGCATGGCACCTGGGTAAGAGATGGTTACTTTTGGCTTCTTGATATTGGTTGACTTGATGACAAAGTTCTCTGGGAAGCTGTTGGGAAGGACACACCAAATCCCATCGGTATCCAGTTCTAGAGGTCTCCTAAGGAAGAAAGGAAGGAAGGAAGGCCACTGTCAGGAGTAGAGTGGATGAGAGGTGAGGATCAGTTCTGTGTCCCCCACGACGACAGCAGCAGCCTGTTCCACCCACTCTGTTTCCCTCTGCAAAGCAAACCCTCAAATACAACAGCAGTGTCAGGAATCTGAATGCTCATAGAATCAGAGAATCATAGATCACTTGAGGTTGGAAGGGACTTTAAAGTTCATCTCATTCAAAGAGCTCCTTGTCATGGGCAGGGACAACTTCCCCTAGACCATGTTACTCCAAGCCCTGTCCAATCTGGCCTTGAAACACTTCCAGGGATCCAGGGGCAGCTACAGCTTCTCTGGACAACTTGCACAGAGAAGAATTCATTCCCAATATTCCATCTAACCCTGCCCTCTGGCAGTGGAAAGCCATTTCCCCCTGTCCCCATCACTCCTGGCCATTGCCCAAAATCTGTCTGCATCTTTCTTGGAGTCTCTTTGAGCAGTTAAAGAGACTTAAGGGTCCTCCTGGAGCCTTTGCCAGGATGAAAACCCCCAGCTTTCTCAGCCCTTCTCCCTCATAGGAAATGTGTTCCATCTCTCTTAAAACCCGAGTGTTTAACATGCTCCCACATCTGTCCTAGATGCTGATGGACCCTCTTCCATCAGCACACACTCACCCAATCTGCTCAATCAGCTCTCTGGCCTGGGTGATGATATTTGCCCCCGTGAAGCAGACAATGCCAGCCATTTCCATGGAGTACCAGCGAGCTCTGTGAGCAGAGGAGTCACAGTTAAAACCATTACATGCTCCCTCCAAAACCCAGCTATGGAAGGGCAGGAGGATCTCTAGGGGAAGAAGGGCAAGAAACACAACACTGGACATTGCTCTCCTATGAAATTCTCTACTTATGATGCTCCAGAAAAGCTGAAAACCCAATAACTGACAAGATTACCATCATTTAATGTCTGGAAAGAGTCTCCAGGATGAGGAGTAGTGGGTAGAAGCAAGAGAAGAGTGTTACAGGCAGGACCAACTCTCATCTTGGTGCTTCAGGAAGCGACTACCTCACCAGGACAATCCTGGTTTCCAAGCATCCTCTCTAGAGGATCCTGTGTGGCTCAGGGGAGACTTACCCTTTCCGCATGACATATCCGTAGAAGGAGTTGAGGATGCACTTGTGGGCCAGCTGCAGGGAATCATAGAGGATCTCCATGTTCTTGCAGCGTTTCACTTCAGAGGCATCTCCTGTCTCCACTGCTGCAGACAGCTTCTTCTTCCACACCTGCATGCCAAGGGCAGAGTCAGGACAATTCCACATAGCACTGCTGGTGGCACCCAACTGGTTTCCACTCAGTCCCAGTATAGCATTGGAGCTCTACAGGAATATCTTTGCCAAGGATCAGCACCATGAGTCAAACATCCCATTTTCTTTTGCAGCACAGGAGGGATTGGCCAGAGGCACTTTGTCACTCATCAGAAGAGACTTGCAGCTCCCATCATTGATTAGAATTCAAGCAGCACCAGCTATGCTGCACTGTATGTGTGCAGGCGAGAACTAAATACAGTGCCTGCTGCAATCCATGATGCCTGGCTAACAGCAGAACCACCAGAGTAGGAAAAGCCTGTCAGCCCTGGGAATCATGGCAAAAGAGGCAGCTGGGAGGAACTGCAAAGCAACAGGCTCTTTCATTAACTGTGCCAGACGTAGAGCCCCTGGGCTTCCTAGAATAGTTTGGGTTGGAAGGGACCTTAAAGCTCATCTCATCCCACCCCCTGCCTTGGGCAGGAACACCTTTTACTAGACAAGGTTGCTTGAAGTCCCATCTAACCCAACTGGCTTTGGACACTTTGTGGGATGGGGCTGCCACAGGTTCTCTGGTCAACCTGTGCCAGTGCTTTACCTCCCTCACAGGGGAGAATTTCTTCCCAATAACTACTACAACCCTGCCCTCTATCAGTGAGAAGCCAACAGAGTAATCCTTTGAGGTTTTCAGCAAGGCACAAGAGGTCCCCAGGCCTGGCAAGACAAGTTGAGCAGCACCCAAGCTTGGTACCTTGTGCAGCCCCTTGAACTCATATCGGCGGTCCCGGAATGCTCGCACCGTGTCCACGTAGAAAGAGTTTTCTCGTTGGCAGATGGTCGTGACTCGCTCCTCCACCTTGGTAACATGGATCTTCTTGTACGCCTTGCGGCAGTAATCTGGTCAAGGGAGGAGGCAGAGGGAGGTTATCAGGGATGGGTGCCCTGCTACAGCGGGATGAGCAGAGTAGGGATAGGGAGGCAGCTAAGCATAAGGCATGGGTGAGTGGGGGACAGTCCTACTGCAAAGGGAGAGGAAGATCCCAGTATGGAAAGATGCAACACCTCTTTATGGAGGTGGAGGGCAAGGGGGAAAACAAACAAAGCATATGGCCCACCTACAAACCCAGGCTCTGCCCCCAGCCAGTTGGGTGGTTCTGCTGGACAGCATCCCTCCAGGTGGTAGGATAATGTGATGTTTCACTTTCATAACTGGCTTTATTTAGCAGCCTCACAAAAAATGGAGCCATTCATATTTCAGCTCAAATCCATGGCTCTCCAAGACAAAGGAAAACACTGACAGAGGTACCAGTGCCTGGCTCCTCTTAGGAAGCACGCATGAGTCTGTTGGGATCCTGGAGAAGTTCTGAGACCAGCCTGACCTCACCCCACAGCCCCAGGAGGGGTCACTACTGCTGAACACCACTCACAGTCCAGGTTGCAAAACACTGCCAGGATCATGACCTTGATTCATTTTTTTACCTGCTAGGCGCTTTTTCTCATACTTGGCTTGTTCTTCCCGGGAGAGCTCATGGAAGGCACGAGGTGGTCCGTCAGGGAACAAGGGAGGGAACTTCTCTGACTCCAGCTGCTGCTGTATGCGGTGGTACTCACTGCGGCTGGCAGGCACTGCAGAGGAGGGCAGTGATCAGTCACTCAGAGGAGAAGCAGGAATTTGGCTCCATCTCTGTGGGCTGGACAACAGGGTCCTTCCTGTACTTACTGAACTCTCCTCTCCACTGCCATGTCATCTGGCGTTGACAGTTGGCACCCGGCTTGTTGAAGTCACAGGCAGCACATGTGGCCTCATCCACCATGGCGGAGGGCTGGATGCAGTAACAGACACACAGGTGTTAGAGAGGACATGTCCCCAGATGACAGCTCATTCTAGAACAGGTGCTGAGTGGCATGAGAGCACAGGTGTGAACATCACAGATAGTACTCAGTGAGTTCCCCTTTCCAGAGCCTTTCAGGAGCACAAGCCCCTCAAAACAGCAGCTGTTTTTTTGGGAAGAGTTCTAGTTAAAGGTGTAGCTGAATCTCTGAAGACCTAGCCATCCAGAGAAGGACAACAGAGCTGGGGAAGGGGCTGGAGCGCAAGTCTGATGAGGAGCAGCGGAGGAAGCTGGGGGCTCAGCCTGGAGGAAAGTAGGTTCAGGGAGGACATTCTTGCTCCCACAACTCCCTGACAGGAGGGTGGAGCCAGGTGAGGGTCAGGCTCTGCTCCCAGGAAACAGGGGAGGAAACAGCTTCAAGTTGTGCCAGATGATGTTTAGGTTGGATATTAGGGAAAAATCCTGCACTGAAAGGGTGATCAGACACTGGCACAGGCTGC
>WEZZ01004643.1:0-10148 GCA_013400585.1 Chloropsis cyanopogon
AACAAACTTAAAAATATCCTAGTTGATACATAATGGTGATTACATAATCCATTCAGCCAAGATTTCAAACACAGAAAAATAGTACATAACTGTCAAGTGTAACAACCTTTTGACATAATTCAAAGGACCTACTTTGCCCTCCTATCTTACATATTTCAGAGTCTGGGAAATGAGAAAAAACAATAAGAAAAGCAAAACAGAAGTTGTCAGAGTAGCTGCTGCAGCTTGCTTTCTCCTGCAAAAAGTCTGTGTGGTTCAAGGCCCTCCAGACTATTTCAGAGCTTTAGATCTCTGCCATTTGTTTGAGACTCACTGACTTTTCTCAGCTGTCTTGTCCATTAGCTGTGACATAATTTATCCCAGGAAGATTTTCACCTCACCAGGATTTCCTTTCTGTAGAAGGTCGCATAAATCTGCTCAGAAGCTGAAATGCCTGTAGTTAGTGATTACACTGAGGATCCAGAGAAATCCAGACATGATTAAGACACATTGGCCAGTTCTAACATTTTGTTTTGTTTCCATGCAAAAATTAAGGGGGTTGGCGAAAAAGTCAACAAAAATAAAAGTATGCAAGCAAGGACAGCCCAAACAAGAGACTACACTCAAATTCCAGCTTTTAGGCTGGGTATCTTATGCTGTTCTCCTCTGAGATTGTGTAAGACATGGCAAATTCTAATACTTATGGGGGAAGGGGAGGAAACAGGGATAACTTTACAGGCAGGAAATCCCCACAATGACAGTTCAGAGTCCACACCCTATCTCCCAGAGAAACAAGAGACAGCAGAGCCATGAGCTGCTGCCTCATGACTGACGTTGCATTGAAGCAGCATTTATGAATCAAAGCAGTAAGAACTGCTCTGTTGGTTGAAGATTTCTATTTTCCACAGCAAGGTGGCAATCAGGCACATTGCAATCCCCTCCAGTAGAAAAGCTGTGCTAAGTAGGCAACCCTACATAGTTAACATCCTAAGGGCTACTTTTCTTAGAAGCCATGTTCGATATGCAGCACCTTGGTGACTTGATTAAAGCATCTTTTCACTACTCAGTCTACCAGCTCTGCAGACAGCAATTCTCAGGTTTCGGGTGAAAATATAATCAAGGATAGCTCAGCCATATGACACTTTAAAATCAACCCAGCCTGTGTAATGCATAAGGAATAGAATCCCAGCCAACTGCTCACAGTAAACTCTAGGTTGCAAAATATTCATAAAAGCTTAGTCATAAATTACCTCAAGGAAAAAGAAAATACAAAGTTATCCTTTGAACAAGTCAAACAGGAAATATAAAATGTATTCATTAGTGATTACTGATCTAGTCTTTCTATAATGACTTCAGCACATTTTTACTTTCTTGTATATATCTAAAGAAAACAGCCAGTTTTTTCTCTCTGAGTTCAGCAGAGCTATTACAAATTTCACCAACTGTCTGATCCTTCTTTATTATTATTCAAGTCTTGTTTCATACATCACATGACAATTTTTTTGCTTAACATTTGCTGTTAAGAACGACCTACAAAAAGCACAGAAGTCTAAAGGTGAGTTTAAAAGTTCAAGCTTTAACTTATTCACACATCAAACTTAAATCTCCAAGAAAAAGAAAAGAGCATTTTTCCCTGGGCCTTTCATTCTTGATGACAGCAAGGGAACTATGAAGGACAAGGTAAAAAGAAAGCAAATAGGATTGCTACTGTTGACTGAATGGAAACTGGCATCTTGATTTCAGTGGCAGCAACCCATCTTTTCAGTTTCACTCCTTTCAGTGAAATGTGCTGAAAGGTTGCTGCAAACAAGGATAGTTGAGCATCTATTCAAGTAGAATCACTTCCAATGGCTTTTCCCCTCCTCATGCTTCAAATACAATGCCACCTCTGAAGGAATGGCTTGCTGTCCAGCCAACTGATGAAGCACATTCACTAAGCAAGACCATGGTGTCCAAGCAGAAAGGAAGATTAACACTAGCCACTCCAAATCCAACTGAATATATTATTTTTTCCACTAGACTCCAATGAAAATCACTTTTCTGCAAATTTATCAGCCAAAAATCACAATTCTACTTTCAAATACCTCCTACTGTTACATTAGTCAACAATATTTCTGTGATTTCCTCAACACACATAGCTGCTCACCCGTGCCCATGACTGCTGAGAGCACACATTAATTACTTCTACCCAATGGAAGGTACTTCAGTTTTATTTCTCTAACTTAGGGATTTATATAAGTACACCCACATAGCAAACTGCTTGAAACTGCCTAATACAGTTATTTCTTCAAGTAGCTTTCATTGGCTAAACCCCAGTTTACACCAAATTATTGCATTTAATCTATAAAAGTGTAATATATTCAATTACTACATAAGGAGACAAAAGGTAAAATTCATTGATTTTCATGTATTTTGCTCCAAAATGATGCTTATGTTCCCAGGACAAACCAAATACTATCAGTGTTCAGGGTCCACCATCGTCTCCCACCTCCCACTTAACTACACATGCTATAGTTCTATATCTGCATGCATCCTGTACGCACATTTCCATTCAATTTAAGACTAACAACACATTCAGAGTAGTCCAGCCATTACAGAGCAAATATTTCCAACCAGATTGATTACTGTACATAAACCAATTTAAAAAAAAAATTTTGAAAACGGCCCTGAAAATCAATATATCTTGCTATTAGTGCTATTCTGTCCTGTTCCTCTAATAAACCTAAACCAGAAAGCTTCAATAGATAATATAATTAGGGCCAATTAGACAAGTTTACTGAAGAAAGTACAAACTTAGTAGTGCAGAATAATACTCAGAATAACTGAATAATAATTGACTAAATTAATGACCTCAGTAAATTCCAAATGCAATCACAAGATAACAAAAATATCTGCAAGAACTCATAAATTTAAGGTTTTTCCACAGATGACAGAAATTTGTGGCACTTCTTTTACAGCTCTACATCAGCTACAGTTAAGTTTTGTTCAAGTAGATCTCCAATACTACTAAATAAAATTTTTTTAATCTCAAACAAGGATTTCTCACTCATATTTCTCAAGCTGAGATTTTTCTCTTAAATTCTGAACAGCTGGCATATTCATTTTCCTTACCAATGGTCGAAAAGCATGCATTGAGATTGCAAAAGACTTGAAAGAACCTCTCTGACAGCACTACCCTGAGAAGTCTCAGCTATGGTTGGAGACATTGTCATCCAACAGAGAAGCTCAAAGCTCTAATCTATTATGTCAAGTCTATACATCTTCCTAATTCCAACTTCATTCAGTTTACCCCACCAGAGAATTCAACCAATACAGTGGACCAAAATACACCACATGGATTGTGATGAAATAAAAGGACAGTTCATTTCTGACACCACTTCGGCTGGAAAACAAGGATACCACATGAAGCAACACAAGAATTTCAGGCCACAGAGCATCCCTACAGCTCTTTATGGGCAGCACTGAGCCATGAGCTTGGGACAATTGGTGTGCATTGGAGAAAAAGCACTTGTTGTGCAGAAATACCAGTAGTCTCCAGAAATTGAATGAAATCCGTGACAGGTATTACACAGAAGAATTTAAACACAACAGGATTAAAATCTAAACATCCCATTTCAACCAGCAGCAGAACGTGAACAGAACCTACACAATCACTGCTTCACTTATTTAAAACAACTCTTGTAACAAGGCACTGACTGATCTTGGGTCACACAGACCTACTTGGTTGTCCTTGTGTCATTTAACAAGAAATAAAGGAAATACAGCAAACTTGAGGGAAAACAATCATTGACACAAAGACCAAAAAGGTAATTTTCCCAAATTTGATAAAATATAAACCTCTCACAGGGAGGCAGTAAATAACAGCAACCTCAATTGGATATGGCCATGTTGGGAAGGAAAAGTTACAAGCAAAGAGGATAAAAAAAATCAGGAGTGATCAGTTTCCCACCTCCCCAAAGCTCATCTGCTCTTGGATAAAAGTTTGTGTTGAAAATAAAGTTCTTAAGAAACTTTAGTTGAGATCACCATCCTCAAGTGACATGCCTTGAATGAAAATGTTATAATTACACTGAGAAAATGCCTGCAGAGTGCCTGAGAGCCACATCCACTTTGTCAGTGGTTCATTTTTCCTTTCATTTGGCCATGAGGGTGCCCAGCACAAGTGTTGTTATCCAATCACATGGTAGAGATGCTCTGAGAAGGTTCTGACAGTACAAGCACAACACTTCTATAATTCAAGCTCAGCCTAGATTTCACAGCTGGCAACTTTGGCCTATTGTCTTGCATCCAAGAAAATCAGAGAAATGAGACAAAAAGGGAACAATCATTTATGTCTTGTCCTCTTCTACTTAGCCCTTGTTACTCCTAAATCTTAGTTTTTCTGGAGTGCTTAAAGTGAACTGCAAGAGCTTTTAATTTGAACTGCAGAGCAGAGAAGCCACGAAATCTACCTTTTCTCTCTCCCTATTACAGTTCCCTGCTTTAAAATGAATATATTAACAAATCCCCCCAAGTAAGGGTCCTCCATTTTCCTATAGGGAGGTTAGCCAGTGTTTTACTTGATTTTTCATTAGTGCACAGACTCCTTTCTTCCCCTGAGAGATTTTTACTCTTGGCCCTCTCTCTCCCTTTCTCCCTCAAAGTCATTGAAACATCAGTCAGTCTAGAGTTTACTACATATGCAACTAAAGAAAATAAATCTGAATTTTGTGTGATTTTGACAATACAGCACACTTTTTTTTAAAAAAAAAGGCAACCAAGAGCCTAACAGGGTTGTTAAGATGATCAATTTTCCTCAACATGCAATTTTGTCCTTCTCCAACAGCTAATGCTCACCACAGCCACTCATGTACATCAAGACAGCAATAGAGAGCACAGGATATCCTCAGTCCTAGTGGTTAATATTCTGAAGTGCCTCTTCATACCATAATGCATTTTTGAAGCTAATGATTGCATAGGTCATAAAATACAGAACCTACTCAACTTGGAGGTCAATAGATGCTTTTGTAGCCACATTTTTGCCATTTCACATGGTACACATCCATTTTGTTCATCCTGCCATGCAGTGACAGCCACCCTCTGAATCTGCCATTACCAGAAAACGTGAAGATCAAAGAGATGAACCACACACACACTGCTGTAAAATGACCTTCAGTTTACTGTTATATGCATAAAGAGCAGGGTGCATAGGCAGGCATATTTTTCAGGAGGAAGAGAGGTTGTTTTATCCCCCAGATCAAGGTTATATTAAGAAATCCTATATTCCCTGCATTACCAAAAATTAACATTTTCAGACAGAGTATCATAAAATAATGCTATTTGAGTGATCAAACTCCACTAGGTTCAATATTTGTAACTTTTTAGAGATCCCCCTCCTGACACAAATGCCAGCTGCTTTCTCACCCAATCTGACAGGGACTCCAAGGAAAACCTTACCCTCCCCTCCAAGAATTTAACTGGAAGCAACATATTCAATGCTGAAAAACTAAGTTGTTTTCTGCATGTTTCTGTCTAAGATTTATGAGAAATTGTTAACCAGCTGGAAGTGCTGAGGAATAATAATGTGCTTTCCCTTCAATTACAACTATCAAAGGGTCACTAGTGGCACACAACAGCTCAGGACACACAAAAGAGATTTTGTACCAGATTATTAGCCCACTGTTAGGACTATACCTGGCCATTTACCTAGGTACCTTGCCAAGGAGTTTGCATTTTCTGCTTCAAGCAGCAGAGCAAAGAGGCAGCACTGTGAGCAACATCCAGGCCAGTGCCTGGAGCCATTTCCCAGTGCCTCAAGACAAAGCTTCATCCCAGTGCTGCCTTTCCCAGAGCACCAGAAGCAACTCGGTGGGGTTAGCAGAGAGACAGCAAACCTGTGGGAGGGCACTGCCAGTGTCTCTTGCACGCATTGCATTACATACACAAGGCTGACATCTTCTGGCAAGATGCAGTTTGGCTTCTTGGATGCTCCTGATATGGTTTGGGCCACTTCCAAGACAGCAGTGCACCAGTATTCCAAGAGACACTGACTGCTCTAGGTGCCTAGCAGAGACCCAGAAGCAAGAGTTGCTGGAATAGGATGAGTAAAGAATTTACAGCAGTTTAAATTTCAAGCCATCAACAGCACTAGGTGAGGCTGACCCCCTTCTGAATATCTGGTTGCCCCCTCCTACTCACTTTACTTTACAAGACCACTGAAATATGGGGTCTACAGATGGATTTCATTAAGCAGAACTAAGGACTAGCTTACTGACAAGAAGACTGGCACAAATCTCAGCTTTATTCCTAAACAAAGGCCTACCAGATACTGCAGGTTTTTCCTGACATGCATACTGCAGGTTTGGGATCTCTGAGAAATGCATTCATTTGCTTGATAAACTATGAACAAGAAATCCATATAGAATATAAGCAGACAGTCAGTACTTGGCAGCCACAGAATCACAGAGAGGTTCTGGAGATTACCCAGTGCAGGTATCTGCTCAGACCTGAGCACTTAAAGCAGACAATAGTTACATGCTTAAGAGCAAACCTTTTCCCTAAAAATCAGTGCAATATCCTAATTCCTGTAAGGCTAGGGAATATTTCCTGGTTGGCATGTGCAAATTTGTTCTTGCCAAATAACTATTTTCAAGTTTGACCTTAGAAGTTTCAATTGGTACATTTTCTACCTCAGGTTTACACATTGCCAACAGCATCAGTGCAAAAGATGACAATAACTTCCCTCTGGTTTCTGACACTCACAGGGCAATGAAATTATTTGATTAAAATGGAGTTTACAGGGAAAAAACAACTCAGAATAAAATGAGACAGCCAAAAGGCTGCTAACCTTAAACAGCCATGTCCAAAAAGCTAATCAAAATCAATCCATGCACAATAGCAGGTCTTCTATGGAGGCATGTACATAGAATGAGTGCTAGGATTCCAAACACGCTGGAATAGGGGGAAACCAGCCTTTCACTGTAATGCATATGAGTCCTACTCAATAACCACCTGGCCTAGAGACCAGGTAAAGGGTGGGGAGAAGAAAGCTTCCCACTGGATCAAGGTACAAGTTGCCTATGCTAAGTCATGCATCAGTATTCCCTCAATATTTGTTTTTATCATAAGTATCCCATTCTCCTTTTTTACAATGCTATCAAGATAAATTATCCCAGAAAGCTGAGAAGTTAAAAGTTTTTCCTTTCTGTGCTCTCAAATCCTCTCACTCACAGAGGCATCAGAGCATTTTTCATGATAGTCAAGGAGTATAAAAAGCTGTCCCAAATTCTTCTGTTCTTGTCTAATTGAGTACAGCAGCATAATCTCACAAGGCCAGCTTTAGAAAGTGATAAAGAACTCTCTCTAAAAACTATGTTGTTTAAACTATAGTCTTAATGAAGGATACTTGTCAATCCACTAGCTTTTTCCATGGTAAAATTCAATTTACACTCAAAACACCACTGTACCATTTCAGAACTAGAAATGTAGGAGAACAAGCATTTTGCATCAGCTCATGGCTTACTGTTCAGTAAAAAAAAAAAAAAACCAACAGATTTCCATCAACACCTATAACTAATGTGAAATTTTGAAATGGTAACAGTAGTGCAAGTATGCAAAGCATCCCAAAGAATTAGAAATCTCTAAAAATTGATAGCTTTTAAAAACACCCCCTTAACTTCTCTACATACCAAATTCAAACAGCAAACCAAATCCAGTTATAGCAACAGACACATAAGAACCAGAGAAGAAAGAACATGAAACAGTTCATTAAAGTCATGTCTTCCAAGAACATCAGCACTAGGATAAGGGACAGCTAAAAGGTAAAAACACTTGTAAAATCACTGTATTTGAATCCTGCAGTGGTCTTGCCAGCAACATATTTAGAGCAGCTGCATTAAAGACTGGAACAGAGGCAGCACATCAGGCACAGGGTAAACAGAATAAAAGTCTCAACAAGCCAAAAAAGCAACTTGTTACACCCTCTAATTCAGTTACTCCTAGTGACAACCCATCCATTGTTCCAATTCACCATCACTTGGAAACTAATACTAAAATACCTTTTAGTATTTCCCATGTCCACCCCTGTTTATTTGAAATTGAGTTGCCACTATGCTGAAGAGATTACATTACATTTTTTTGTCCTCTGGAAAATCTCCTGGCATCAGGAGCACAAGAGAGTAATTCTTGTCAGTTTAAACCATTCCTTTGCTCAATTTCTGAATTTTACTTTGATTTAATTACTCTTGGTGTTCCACATCATCACTGCCCAATTCTTCAGAGATTGTTAGCCGCAGAACAAGTGAGGACTAATTTCTTATTCACTAAAAAATAAAATCAACCAATACTCTACTGGTACTGTTTGCTGGTTTTGGTTTGGGGTGGGGTTTTCCACTGAATTTTAATTACTAAGGAACCCTAGAAGCATTTATTATTGCATATCAACCCTCTCAAAGAGTTCACGTACAAGTCACAGTAGATGCTGTCAGATTTTTAGGCACTTAGAAAATTGGAAGTGATTATTGATTAGGCAAAAGCCATGACTTCCAGGGCTCTAAACAGGACTACATGAACCGGGCTACAGAGACAAAAAATTAATCTTTTCACAGTGGCATTCTCTGCAAGCAGCATAAGCATTTAATAGCAGTGCTTATAAAACCAGAGCAATTCGGGACTGCATGGAAAAGGTTTTTCAGGAGATTGGTAATTGGATGCAAAGCATTAGATCATGAGTGAGTCAAACACAATCCAGCACAGTTCTGACCTTTAGTGGTTACTGTTCAAAAGCCTAAGAAAATACAGCCATGATCTCATTCCAGTCTTTAGCAAGAAGGTATCAATTTCACAAAAGCACAGACACAGCTGGAGTTAATTGTCACTCTTGTTGTCAGTCACCAAGGAGATCATGGATACTGCCAGGCTTCACTCTACTCAGACATTGTCTAGACCTTTTAAAAATGGACATTTTTCTGCTTTAAAACTACCACCTATGAACCCTTCCTCAGACACAAAGACAGCAAGGCGCAGATACTTCAGTATTTCTTCTGAAGTTAAGCAGAGTCTGTTCACCCCACGAACACCCTAATTTGACTCACAGTTCTTATTTGGCAAACATACCACCCACTCGTGCTTCCAGTCTCAGAAAAAGTCAGAGAAAAATCAGGAAGAACTCCAGTACATAACCCTTTTGTACACCAAAATTCACATTATCCGTACAACACTAAGCCATTATTTTGGAATACAGGAAATTGCTATCCACCCCATTTCCAGTCCCATTCAAAACAGAAGAGCAACTACATCATGACCTTCTGTTGCAGGGGATAGATGTGTCCAGGGACATTTTTGTCCTTTGCTTTTCAATTCTCTGACATTTAAAATGTTTCGATTTCTTCCTGGACCTAGAATGGAGATCCAATGTTCTCAAAAAAGAGAGAAAACCAGTCTGGAAAATCTGAAGATACAAATCTTTAGCAATTAGAAGGGAGAATAGCCTGCCCAAATATTTAATACCCATGTAGAACTTAACACTTCTTACGATATTTGTTTCAAGGCAGATACTGAAGAAGCCTTGTTCTAAAACTGCTCATTGAGCACTAAGTCCATCACTAAAAACAGAAACCTCATTCACCAGGTAAAATGCACTCAATAAATGCACCCTTTGTTATCATGCCTACAAAGAAATCCCACACAAACTTGATGTGGTTTTGTACACATATTTAAAATATGAAACTCACTTCAAATACAATTTGTATGAATTTCTTAAGTCTAACATTATCCTCCATATAGTCTGGAAAAGCTTATATTCATTTAAGAATCATCATCTTCTTAAATGATTTTTTGTGACAAATTTCTCACAGAAATTGACCCACAAATGCAAGGTTTAGAGAGGTCACAATCAACAAAAAAAAAAAAGTTTTACAAAGCTTCTGGATTATATTTTAAGGCTACCCAATCACAGACAACAGAACCAATTCTGCGTTACTATAAACAATTAAGCACAGTTTATCTACCAGTCAGAATTAGAATTAACTTAGTGATTATAAATTATGAAACAATATTTCTGTAATTAGTCATAGGGGTCCTTTTGTTCTTGACTGTGGCTCAATCAGGGGCAGCTGAACATTTACTAATGCTCTGCTTCTTCAGCTCCAACTCTGAAACCACCTGTACTCATTTATCCTTAAACCAGAGAC